>PVHY01026616.1:0-17067 GCA_004024945.1 Uropsilus gracilis
CCCCCACCCCCCGCCCTTTCCCTCCTGCTCAAAGTTGTGCACTTCAGTTTGGTGCTTACCTTGTTTTGACTTTTCCTTAAGTCTTTTATTTTTTTTTTTCACTATATCCCATGTATTAGTGAAACCATTAGGTGTCTGTCTTTTTCTTTATGACTTGTTTCTGCTAATATGATTTCTCCTAAGTACATCCATGTTGTTATAAAATCATCGAATTTGTCATTTTTAATTGATGAGTAATATTCCATCGTGTATATAGACCACATTTTTTTTTCATCCATTCATCTGTTTTGGGGCACTTAGGTTGCTTCCAAGTCCTTGCAATTATAAATTGTGCTGCAGTAAACATCCGAGCACAGGTATCCCTTTGTGCCCACACTGAGGTCTCTTTTGGGTAGATTCCCATGAGAGCAATTGCTGGGCAAATGGTAGTTCCATTTTCATTAACTTGAGGGTCCTCCACACAGCTTTCCATAGTGGTTGGACTAGTTTACATTCCCATCAGCAGTGTAGTAGTGTTCCTTTCTCTCCACATCGAAGAAAGAGAAAGAGAGAGAAAAGCAGAGTAAGAAAACAGAAGAAAATATCAGAGATCTGTCAGATACCCTAAAGAAAACAAATATAAGAATAATTGGAATACCAGAAAGTGAAGAGAAAGACATAGGATCTGAAAGGTTCTTCAATGAAATAATGGAGGAAAATTTCCCAAATCTGTAGAAAGTAATTTTTAAAATTTATTTATTTATATTTTTAACACCAGCGAGAATGGCTTTTATTATTTTTTTTAAGTAATATATATTTTTATTGAATAAGTTTTGTTTACATTTGCCTTTTGGGTGTTCCTTCCCCCTCCCCCACCCCACTCCCCCGGTCTCTCCATCTCTTCTTTCACTGCCATTTATTGTTTAATTTTTAGTCCCTTGAGTTCTTCCTCTTCTTTCCTGTAGCAATGTCCTTTTGTCCAGTGTGGACTTTGTTTCCTGGGACACAGTGGATTGTATTTAGTTTTCCAAGTGTCTTTTTGCTGCTTGCCACCAGTTCACACATGATTGTGTTCTTTCAGTGCCTCCTTCTTTCTGTTCGCCTGCTCTGGCCCATCTTCTGTCATATTTTGCTCCTTCTTTGTTTTGTAATTCTGCTTACTGGCATTGGGAGTGTTTCTCCCAGCCAAAGTTTGTGCACCAATTTTCTTGATCGAGATAGACCCTGGCAGATGGTTGGTCCGGTTTGTATTGGGGCCATTGTCTGTCTCTGTGGCTTTCCACACCCCCTAAAGTGTGAGGGTCCTTTGATCATGCTGAAGACATCTCTGAAGGGAGGTTTGACCATTTATAGTTTCCTTTTATATTTTGTGTTGAACCAGAGCATGGACCAATCAGGTGTCACCTAAATGAATCCATCAGGTTCAAGCCCAGGTCATGAATTGCTCAAACTGAAAATGGGAAACAATCTGACTGGTGGTAAATGGTCCAATCAGTTCCTGAGAATTGAATGCAGTCCAGTCAGGTGTGGAAAGTGGAAGCCGGTAGAAAGATGGAGCTTCAGATAAGAGGAACACTTCCTATCTCTCTAGCCCCCTCTGGCACACTAGAGGGTGGGCGATAGCACATCTCTCACCTGTAACCCAGCTTCCTAACCTCTTTGGAATGTCCCAAGAGTCATATGACCTATTAGTGATGACTGTTGCCCCCAAAAGTAAATTCTCCTGTTGTCACGCAACCCTGCATCTTCCCTGCTGCAGGTCATGTATTTGCTACTCCCTTGTTACATTGTTGTAACATTTCCTGGCTGGGGTTAATATGTGGCATCTCGATTTCATTGAAGTTGAACCTGGACATGTTTCCCAGGATCCCCATTCTGGGCTAGCCTCACAGATCACTATTCATGCGACTCCTAACAGTCAGGCTTGTAGGCTGGGGGACCCTGAAAGAAGCTATAAGGCAGGGCAGGAGCCTGTTTGGAAATAGTGCTCATGACTTCCAAAGAAAGATCAGCCAACCTCCAAAGAAAGAAGCACCCAACAGCTGACCTCTGAAGAAAGGAAAGGTAAAGATTTGTGCAGAAAACCTGGCCACCACACATACCTCTGGCCCCAGCCTGACATCTTCCAAAAGGAACACCAAATACGTTATCCGGGGAGCTATCAGCTCATTCTAATAGCTCACAAAGAGCTGTCAACACCAGTATATCTGACACTACCTCTTGGTGACTAGTGGTGAATGGCCAGTGCTGGCCAGAACAGTTGACAGATGATCAGTACTCTGTCTGGAGAACTGTCGAGAGCTGTTCACAAATTCTGACCATCTGGACCTCCCAGTGATGTTGGCTCTGTTACCATCTAGTCCAGCATCCAGTGCTGTTCATCCTGGCCTTCAGATTGTTGTTATGGGCACCTGTGGGGGATATCAAAGGCCCCACTTGTGAGCCTCTCCAGCTGCCACTGTGAATTGATTCCGGACCCATTGCTTCCTGGTGTGCCATAAGCTTCAGGTCCTCATGGATGGAGCGGCGCCATCTTGAATGAACAACCTTTTGTTGCCCATAGTGTTCGTGGATGCTATCTGGGGTGAGAGAGCCAGCATCACGTGTCCTTAGAAGCTTGTTGTTTCCCCAGTAAACCCCATTGTTCTTCCCTGAGCACATGTGGTCTTGTAATTGAGCATGTAACTGAGAACCCATAGTCAAGGACCTGTTTTCTGCCTTGTCTCTGTCATTTGACCTCTATAGCACTGTCTAGCACTATTTCACTTCTATTGCACACATACCCTCAGTCAGGAAATAGAAATTACTAAGTTAATATAAATGACTCATCCTGTGTACTACAAAAGACTGTTTTAGTTATCACACTAAAGAATTCAAAGCAAAATACTACTTTTTTGATCCATTATACAAACAAATAAACAAAATAATAAAGCCACTGTCATTGGAACCCAGACATGAGTCATTCATATATATGACTTTCCTTTCATCTATACTTGATAATCTATTGAGATAACTTTTCTCCTGTGTTGTAACATAGAGATTGAATCCAAAATGTAGAACGAAAATAATTATCAGTAGCACATGAATCATCAAGTCATATCAGAGAAATGATAACTGGAGGTAACTGGAGAAATAATGCCATTAACTTCCTCCAGTTGGTTTTGTTGGAGTTTGATTTTTATGAGATAGAGTTGTTTTGAGAATTTTGATACACAATTTCCAGATATAACTAAGAGTAGGCTCTGCTAAGCAACAGAAGTGACTTGTAATACATAACACTTAGTATGTAGGTTTCTAATCTGCTACTCTCCTTAAAATATCCTAGTATGTCTTAGTATTTAATTCATTTTCTGATTCCCAATATGTCAGAACAAAATGTTCTCATTCTTTCATTTTGGGGGGCACAATTCTTATTTGTATAATTCTAATTTGCTCTTGTCTGCTCTGTTTTTTCTGTTCTTTCCACTATTTTTATACGTGGGTTGCTGTGTTACTTGACTAAGCAAAGTCTGAGCCACCAGATGCTGACTTGCAGAAAAGAATGGACTTTACATATTCAAATATATTTGGTGGTGTAATTTGCCATGACTGAATCTCATAATACAATGTCCTAAACAGGAATTACATCAAAGATAATCAAAACCATCAAATATTTATCAAAATCAATGAAAACGATGACCATAAAAGAAAAGGCATAAGCAAATATAACCACATTAGACAAAATGTTCTTTTCTTACAAAGCCTCCAGGACAGTTAATTTGATATGGCAATTTGGCTATATTTTAGTGTTCATTAGATTGGTCAAACAAATGTCTAGATGTTGTTGTAGTGTGTTTTTTTAGGTGACATTGATATTTGACTCAGAATTTGAATAAAGAAATGTATCCTCCTTAATGTGGGTGAGCCTCAATTAGAAGATGAAAGCCTAAAGATCCCAGACTGAGGTTTCTCAAATTACAAGGAGTGGAAGTCTGTCTTCTGCCTGCAAGGAAGAAATAATACCTGATTTTTCTGCCATTAAACTGAAGATTATAACACCAATTCTGTGTTTATTGGTCTACTGCAGGGACAGGATTTTCCAGCTTCCATAATCATGTAAGGAATTCATTCCTAAAATCTTTTTCTATGTATATGAATATATTGTATTGATTCTCTTTCTCTGGAGAACTGACCAATACACCTTCAAAGTTATGAAGATGAAGATGCAAAATATTTAATACTTTGTATAGTTGCATAATGTTTATAGCATGGATCCTGAAAGTGATATTTTAGTATTTCCCTTTTTGCAAAGAAAAAAGCAAGTGGATAATAGCCACTTAACACAATCCATTTGTCTTCATAATTATATTAGATGTGCCAGGAAGACCATGTTCTTTTGACCTTTCTAGGTTTCTTTTCCCAGCCTCATTCTACCTTTGCTTTCATACATAATGAACATTACATTGTATTTTTTTTTTTTTTTTTGAGACTAGTTCTCACTATTTTTGCCTATGGAACTGCAGGCTCACATTGCCTGGGGTACCACAGACTCAAGCAATCTCCAGCCTCAGCTTCATAGGTAACTGCAATTACAGGCGCGCACCACCACGCCCAGCTGTTTTTGGACTAGGTCTTGCTACATGCCCCCAGTGGGACTTGAACCATGATCCCTGGCCTGGCCGCAGCTTCCTAGGCTGCCACTTACAGGCATGTGCCACCATGCCTGGCCTAAGAACATTACATTTTAATTTTGTCCTCCCTGAGTAAATGAAATAATTATATATCGTATTTCCCCTTGTCTCTCAGGTCAATGATTTTCCTTTTTTTTTTTTTTAATGAAACAACTATTGTCATTTTATTTTCAATTTTGAAGAATATTAAATTACAGTATATCTAAATGAATGGAAAGTTTCTTTACAACAGTCCAAGAGACTGTTGTTTATTAAGGATAAACTTATCCATTGCATGTCCTTTTTTAAAATTTATTTTCTTACATTGTTGTTCATTTTTGTACAAGATTTGATTTCTCCCCTCAGATATAGTTCCCATAGTACTATAGCATAAGATTTAAAGCCTTCACAAGGGTAACTTTTAGTGGAAGGAACAATAATTCACTGAAGAAAAAGAAAGGTGAGGTAAGAGATCTAGAAGTATCTGAAGTGTGTATGAAGGTTTTCATATTTCCATCCCCAACTTTCCCTTCCAGCTGTGACCAAACAGAAGCAAGCCATTTCAGACGAAAGCATGGAAGAATTTAAAAGGTGAGTTTGTTCCTTAATCTTTTCTCACAAGCTAGTGAGACTGAATATAGCACTGATGGTTGTGATGGAAAATAAACCCAGTGTAGGCAGCTCAGGGGAGGATAAGGAGGGACTGAAAAGAGAACAGCTGACAAATGTCCAAAATTACATAATTCATTAAACTTGTAATTTTTCAAATGTGCTTCTTTATATAGTCACTTGGAGTGATGATTAACTATATTAGTTTCTTTAAAACACACATAAGAACATTTTAGCAATGTTATATAAGTAGCAGTGTTCACAGTATGGCACAGGATAACTATCTTAGCAATTGGTAACTCTGCCTAAAAGAATTTCAGTTTTGAATGCGGACCCTAAAATATCTTGTTACACATATTCTCCAGATTTTTTCCAATATAAATTGGTTAATTCTTTCCTTTATAATTATGTGGTGCTAACCTGGTTTTTAAAGTTGCATTGGTAGTTTATGTTTGTTCCTCTGCTGACACTAACTAGTGATGTCAGCATAAAAAAAGAATGGAGAGGGACTTGCAGATGACTCTTTATTGAAATTGCAAAAGTGCATAACCTGTAATCAAGGGAGAAAGAGCCATGAGATGAAAAAGGGACTATGTTTCTGAGGGCAAGAGACACTTAGTGGAAAGGAGAAGTCACCTATATATTCTGTTTCCAATTCTTGAATTTAGATATTTGACATCAGAATTCCCTTTTGTCAAAGCATCAAGTTCAGAAGGAGCAATACCACCATGCAATCCTCAACTCCTGCTACATACTTTAAGGGCCGCAATGCTGTCTTCCTTGGGTCTATTCCCAAGTAAACACAAGATGAATGAATTAGCAGTTCTGTAACTCCATACCACGGATTACTAAATTCCCATGTCAGAATGCTATAGAAATTTAAATTAGCTACATCCAACAAAGCAAATTAATTTTCTTCATATTTCTCTGAAGATATATTATTTGTGTTGTTACACATGCTTTGTCAACTAGGATGTTTTATAATCAATAACAGAAATATATTGTGGGATATGGAATATTATTCAGCAACCGAAAGAACAAAATGATGCAATTGTGATAACATGTCATTTGCAGCAACCTGGATGTAACTAGAAAGACTCATATTCGCAGAAATAAGTCAAAAAGAAAAAGAAGTACAGGATGGTCTCACTTATATGATGGATATAGGGAAAAACAAACAAATAAGAAAAAAATGAAAACAACCAATGGGACTGAACCATGGAATGAGAGAGGAGGAGGGGGAAGAAGTTAGGGGAGGTGAAGAGCACAAAAGATCAGGAAAGCCCTGGGATAAAAACACATACACGCACACACGACACACGCACACCCCCACCCCCACACCCCCACCACACCCCGGATATCAGAAGAGAGCAGAAAAATGGGAAATGGAGGGGGGATACAGAAGGGGGGATATGGAGGGAGGAGGAGGGATCAATTAATGCAAAATTGTGACAAATCAATAAAATGAATTTTAAAAAAATAAATAAATATAGCCTGGCTGCTCAACGCAAACTTAAGACTGAAAACCTATCATCAAGATTCGCCTGGGGCGGGGCATGGTGGCTCGTGCCTGTAGGTTTCAGTCTATGAAGCGGCCGAGGCTAGGGATGGTGGTTCGAGTCCCGCCTGGGGCCCTGTAGCGAGACCTAGTTCCAAAAAACTAGCTGGGCATGGTGGCGCGCACCTGTAATCCCAGTTATCTGGGAAGCTGAGGCTGGGGATTGCTTGAGTCTGTGGTACCCCGGGCAACGGGAGCCTGGAGTTCCACAGGCAAAATTAGCGAGACCTAGTCTCAAACAAAAACCAAAACAGTCCCTCACCCAAGAAAAGAACACTACCACAGGAAAGAAAGAGATTAATGGACTTAACACAGACTAGCAAACAACAAAGACTGGGATGTGAGAATGGAGGGGGCAACTGAGGGAGGTGAGGGGTATCCCAAAAACCCAATTACTGAGATTGTGATTTAAAGAATAAAAATAAATAACTTTTAAAAACAAAAAAACATAGATGGACCTAGAAGGAATCATGTTAGTGGAAATAAACCAGAAATAAAAAAAGAAATGCTAGATGAGCTCACTGATATGCAAGATATGGGGGAAACAAACAAACAGAGGGGCAAGAAAAAAGTTAAAACTGACAAACTGATACCAGAACTAAAACAAAGCAAGGGAGGGGGAGGAAGAGTGATATCTGGGAAGTGGTTAGCAGAGGAGATTAAGAAGTAGGTTTACAGGTGACATGGTGGTGGGAGAACCTTGGGGTATACAATGATGTAAAAAATATATACATGTACAATCAATTAAAAATAAAAAAGGAAAGAAATATTATATGCTTTTAGTAAGGGTTCTCCCAAAAACTTCTTTCTTAAAGTGTGTCTTTGAAATGTACCACCTCCCCTCCAAATAGAAAATTTTTTATCTAGGAGAGCAACATATTGACCCAGTAAACTTGATACATTTGTATGGAAAAAATATATATTGTGCCTTCCTTAAGATGTTATAGATATAAATACAGATGTAGACATAGATCTTAAAACAGCTGTAGCTATTTTTAAGAATCAGATGTTTAAGGATATTATACATATATCCATGTGTAGTATATAATACATATTTTCCATATATATTCATCTATATATATATAGACACATGTATATGGGGAACTATATGTTCATATATATATATATAGATGCATATATGTATATGGAGATTTGAGCTAACTATTGTGATAGAAAGTCTGTCTCAAAGATCATCTTCCACTGAAAATGGAATCACCATTAGATCCAGCAATCCCACTTCTAGGAATCTACCCAGAGCTTACAAAAACTCTAATTCAAAAGGACACCTGTACTTGAATGTTTATTACAGTGCTATTTACAATAGCCAGGAGATGGAAGCAACCCAGATACCCCAAAACAGATGAAAGGGTCAGAAATTTGTGGTATATGTACACAACGAAATATTATTCATCAATCAGAAAAGACAAACTTATGTCATTCTAAGCAACATGAATGGAGCTAGAAGGAATCATGTTAGTGGATATAAGTCAGGAAAAAAAAGAGAAACACTGGATGGTCTCACTTGTATGAGGGATATAGGGAAAACAAACAAATGGACTGGAATAATTTAAAACTGTCTATAGAACCGAAGCATAGAGCAAGAGAGGGGGAGGAGGAAATTGGAGGAGGGATGGGCACTAGAGATTAAGATGGTTCATGTTTATATGTATATAATCAAATAAAATTTTAACATAAAAATGAGCATTTTTTGCCACATTATTTGTCCCAGATGTGGGCACTGTTGCGCAAATTAATGACTTCTTCCATTGTGTGCATCACAGAATAAATATCCCAAGTCATGTATGGAAAATCCAACTGAGGGCATTAAATCATTATCACCAGCTGGCTACCAGGGACTGTTTTCTGTATTTTGCCCTTTATTTAAAAAACAGAGATAGTCGTCTCAACAAGATTACACACGGTGGGACATTACTGCTAAATAGGATACTAGATAGCCTCAAAATGCAAGTGGGTGCTAAGACTGTAGTTATTTTTTCTGTGTGTATTATTTTTTATTGGATTTTACACTGGTTTACAACACTGATATATGATTTAGGGATACAAGTTCACCACATCACTTCCACCACTAAAGCACCCATAATTCTCTGCCATAATCCACTCCCTCTTTTGGGGACCCTCCCTCTTTTACTTTCTACCTCCACATTTCCCCTCTGGTGGTCTCACTTCTGTAATTCGATTTTTATTGGTTTACTATTATCTGTTCTTTTGTTTTGTTTCTTTAAGTTAAAGAGGAGTGATCTGTTGTTTTCCCCTTTCTGATTCATTTCCCTTAGCATAACCTCTTCTATTTCCATCCATGTTGTTGCAAAAGATGAGATTTCATGTGTTTGGGGGTTTTTTGGTTTTGTTTTTTTTTCTTTTTTAATAGCTGAGAAGTATTCCACTGAGTTTATTTACCAAATTTTTATCCGCATATTCATTTTTGGACACTTACTTTGTTTTCATAGCTTGGTTATTGTAAATATTTAATGTTATAATGAACATATAACAGTGCACATATCCCTTTGAATTAGTGTTTTTGCATTATTTGGATAGATACCTAGCTTTAGTTATCTTTATGCTCAGCATAACCTCCACATTGACGAAAATGTATTCTGGTTTGCAATATTTCTCTGAGAACTCTGGACATATTTTGGCCCTCCTCCAACTCCCAATAAAGATCAAAAGCAAGTTTGTTTTTTTTTTTTTTTTCATTGTAATTGTTCAGTCATCATGAACCTATTAACTTCTGCAGATTTGCATGGCAGTAAATCACAACAGCAAAAGCCAACTCTCTTTTGATCATAGCATCATCAATAATATTCCTTCACTGATCTCTGACATGCAACAATTACTTTCCTACCACAGAAGGGCAATATTAACTAAACTTGTTTTTCCTGTTTCCCAGGCATTTAGAATAGAAGGCAGACTTTCTCATCATCTCATGCAGTGGTTTACATCATCTTAATTTGGTTAGAATCTTAACAACCCCTAAATCCTGATTGTCTGCATTCTAAGCAGTGTGGCAAAACTGGGTGTGACAAGCAGCCCACTTATTTTAACACCAAAAACTGCTTCTTGGAGTTTTGTTGTCTCTATTTTTTATACACCCTCATGCAGTGTGTGAAACTTCTGAACTCTGTGCTTCAGTTCATGTATTTATCGAATATGTAAGTGATCAGAGCATTCTTGTTTACTTAGTTTTGACATTTCCAGACACTCAATGGTGTTTCTCAATGCATATACATAGACTACCAAGAGAATTTTGCTCATCACCTATTTCCAATAAAGTTGAAGAAACAAATGTTTGAGAAATTAAAAGATAATAACATTTGAAAAAAATTAAAACTTAATAAATCATTATTTGGTATGGTAGAAAACAAGCAGTCCAGATAGCAAAAGGAGCAAGAAAGAATTCCATCACTGTTGGTTGTAGTGATAATGGTGAATGCCTTCCTCCTCCAAGTTCTGCCTAAGAGAGAAATGGTTTTATTTTCTTCCTTATGTATTCATACATAAAGCAATAAAAGAATTGTTTATTTTTGTTTCTACTACTAAGTGAAAGTTTCTCCCCTCATTACCATAGGGAAAGCTACTTAAGCTGTGAATTCATTTGGATATTATCAGAAATATCTGTTCAAATCTAACTTCAAGGAAAGACTTAGCCCCCAAGTTTTGCATGTTGTCCCGTGGTGGCCACTCTTAAATATACTCATCTTTGCGTTGCCACCCAGATTAAGACATGGGGGAGAAGAAATCTCGAAATTACTATTCCAAATAAAAATGTCCAAAAATGTGACATGGAACATTAAACTTTTGCCCAAAGTCAGCCAGAAACTATTCATAGTTTTCAGATATAATTCCATCAGTAGTTAACCATCCTGTTAAATGGATAATTGTATGAGACAAATGTGCTCATGGCCTAAGCAGAACTGTAGAATTATACAAACAGAAAAACAAAAATTTTTTAGCAAACTAGCATTACCTGATTTTCAGATATGCGCTCCTGGGTACCCCTCTAATAGTTTCTGGGTCAGTTTTATAAGAGTAAAAGAATAATCACTAATGTCCTGTTAGACTGGTGCATGTTCATTCTTCAGCACCTAATATGCTGTTTGACGTATACTAACATATGAGAATTCCCAAGCATCAAGGTCCACACTAAATATAGAATAGAAACAAGGATATGAAAAGGAAGAGAATACATTAAAATATTTTTGTAGACCCTGCATGTCTCTTATGAGGTTAGGAATTACTTTCTTAAATCACAACTTGATAAAAAAAAAAATCAGAATCCTACAATACAGTGTTACATCTCTATTATTCTTTTAAGCCTTTTAGAAAAAGTATTATCTCTTTTTTCCTTTTTAAGTACAATAGAAATTTGTTTTTAATTTATAAGATACCAGGTGAGTACAAGGTCGAGAAAACTAAATTCCCCAGGACTTTTGTTGTTATTCCTTGATGAGGGAAGCCGTTAAGAAAACAGTTCTGTACTGTTTAGCATCCTTGATTGTTTTGGGAAAGGTCACTAGACGGTAGTATGACCTTTTGAAAGGATATGAAAGGAGAAATCAGTAAAAACAAAGAAGGAAGTATCATTTGTGATATAATCTAACCCTTCTCAAATAATTAGGGATCCTGAAACAGCTTTTAAATGTCAAGTAACAGTGATTTGTATCGCTATCTCTACGGCATTGCTAATGTTTATTGAAAAAAAAAAATCCAGTTTTGGAGACTCTTGAGTTTTGATTGGGCAAAAAAGCAATTAAAAGTGCCACTCTATTATACCAAGTAAAAACTAAGTAAACTGAAAAATCCACAACTATTCTTAGATCCCTAAGACAAGTGAGGTCACAGAACAAACTTCTGGCTCTAAATGTGGAGAGAATAGTCACATCTTACCACCGCTGCTGCAGAAACTCATAACAAACAGTGATGCACGGTGGCGCATGCCTGTAGCAGAAGCCTAGAAGCCGCGGCTGGGGCCTGGGATCGCGGTTCGAGTCCCGCCGGGGGCAACGTTGGGAGACCTAGTTCCAAAAAATACTGCTGGGCGTGGTGGCGCGCGCCTGTAATCCCAGCTATCTGGGAGGCTGAGGCTGGGGATTGCTTGAGTCCGTGGTACCCCGGGCAACGGGAACCTGAGGTTCCACAGGCAAAAATAGCGAGACCTAGTCTCAAAAAAAAAAAAAAAAAAAAAAAAAAAACCACCAAATATACAAAGGAACAACGATGGGGAGGTATTAGGAGTCCCTGCGAAGAAGAAATGAGACGGAAAAGATTGAATACGATCAGAGAGAAACCAGCTCACTAACTGGGGACTTGGGAAGTATGACCAAGCTCTTCTGTATTAAGTTGGGCTCCTTTTTATACCTTGGCAATGAACAGTCACTATGAGGCAATAGGGAAGGGATGATCCCTCAGGGTCCTGAGACAGTGGCAGGAGGAAAAGCACCTGCACACCTGCAGGAGGAAGCACCTTTTAATATTTCAAAGGGGTGGGGAGAGGGGTGTAACAAAACAGAAGAACAGTTCTGCCTTGTGCCAGAAGGGGTGAGAGTCAAAGGTGTGCCTTTGTCTTTAAGGCATCGCTTAATCTGTGTCCACACCTCACAGGGAGGGGAACATAAAATGCAATTAGTGAATTGCTGAGTGCTCAGTCTTTGAAATTCTAAGAGTTAAAATGTCAGAGTACTTCAATCATCAGTGGGTCACTACAGTTTCTGTTTGATCTCCCGGAGTTCGGCCGGTTTCCCACAGCCAGCAGAGGGAGCAAAACAGAAAGCACCAGGAAATAAACCACAGCATTCATTTCTGCTTAACAAAGTTTGCCTCCGGAGCAACTGTTCAGTCAGAACCTACCTGCTACACTTTTATCTGAACCTGTTTGACCTGAGTTGGGAAATACCCAACTCACTAAAACAAAGCCAAACTCCAGGACTACAGAGCACTGCCCTGGCGCTACCTACCACCTTATAACTCTCTGCAGTTCCTCTCACCCAGTGCCCCATCTTTGGCTATTGAGGAACAGTACAAAGCATACCGAAACACAGAATATGAAGTGTGAAGAGACAGAGCATGAATCAAAACCAGACTCGGACACAGAAGGGATGTTGTAATTATCAAGCTAGGAAATTAAAGTGAACAACTGTATGCCTGTGTATTTAACAACTGAGATAAAAACCTAGATAAAAATTCTTGAAACGATATGCTAAAACTTAGAAGAAATAGATTGCATAAGGCTATAATTACTAAAGAAATTAAAATACTAATTTTTAATGACCTTATAAAATAAAGTCCACTGGTGAATGCTACTAAAGATTTAAGGTGAATTCTATCAAACATTGATGAGAGTATTCTAATTCTCTACAATCTTTCAGAAGATATACGTGAAGAAATGCTACCCAACTCATTCTATGATGCCACCATTAATTACCCTGTTACTGAAACCAGACAATAACATTTCCAGGAAATCAAAATTACAGACCAATGTCTTTCATGAATGGAGTTGTAAAAATCCTCAACAAAACATTGGAAAATTGAACCCCGCTATGTAGAAAAATAATTACATGATACTACCCGATATATACAAGACTAGGGTATAAAAAGCAATTGATATAATAGCAATAAACTAAAAAGAAAAATTATATGTTTATAGCAATGCAAGTTAACTGCAAAAAAAAAAAAGACAAAATCCAATACCATTGCTTGATAAAAACTCAAACTAGAAACTGAAATTCCTTCAACCTGACAAAGAGTGTGTTTTAAAAATATAATTCACATCATACTTAATGGTGAGAAACTAGAAACTTTTCCAATAAGACCAGAAATAAAATCTTGCCTCTCCTTTGCAATATTCTACCAGAAGTCCTAGCTAATGCATTAAGAGTCCCAAAAGGAAATATAATGTATGCCGACTGAGATAGAAAAAATAAAACTATTTGTTTGCTGGTAACAAAAATCATCTATGTGGAAAATGCCAAATAATCAAGACACTCCTGAAGCTGAAAAACAACTATAGCGAGTTTATAGTAAAAAAGGTTATTGCCCAAAAATAAAAGCTTTCCTATATACCAGTAATGAGCAAATAGAAAATAAGAGATAAAGCTAACTATATACACTATATATGTGTATATATAGTATATATATATGTGTGTGTATATATAGATATATATAGTAAGCTTTAGCTCATATATATGGATAACTACAAAATTGATGAAATAAAAAAGCAACTAAAACATATTTCATGTTCATGGACAGGGAGATTCAATATTGTTAAAATGTCAGTTAGTCCCAGTTTGATCTATATATTGAATGCAGTTTCAGTCAAAATTGTAGCTAGCGATTTAGTGGCTATTGATAATGAATGTGGAAAATGACTCTAAAATTTATATGGGAAATGAAAGACCCTGAACCATCAGTTCATTAAAGAGAAGAACAGAGATGAAGAACTGGTGCAGCTAAGTCTTAATAGAAGCTTCAGTAATCAAGGCATTGTTGTATTAGTGAAGAATAAGTAAATGGAACAGAGAGACCAGAAACAGAGTCTCTAAATATAATAAATTGATCTTTGACAAAGGAGCAAAAACAGTACAATGAAGAAAGTATTTTTTTTCAACAAATCATTCTGGAAAAGCTGGGCATCACATACCCAAAATACCTATAGACAACAGACTTTGACACTCAAAAAAATTGACCAAAATGAATCATAAATCTAAATGTAAACCATAAATCTTATACTTCTAGAAGATAATACAGGGGAAATTCTAAATGACCATGAGCTTAGTTATGACTTATGGATGCCATACTAAAAATCACAAACCATGAAAGAAAGAATTGGTAAGTCAGATTTCATAAAATTCAAAATTTCTTCTGTGTAAACACAGTCACAGACTAGCAGAAAATATTTGCAAAAATCATATCTGATAGTGTATTATTATGCAAATTGTTTAGAAAAGACTTCTTAAAACCCACCAAGAAGAAAACAACGAATTTAGGAAGTTGGCTTAAGACACTACTATATATGGTCTCTTCTCTGTATTTTTCTCTGAAATTGTTCTAATATATGAAAAGGATTAGTACCTGGTAGTAATAACCTTTCAAATATTATTGAATAAATGAAATTTCCTCTCATGATGAAAATTTTTGCACAGCCTCTGCCTATCATACAGGGACCAAATTCTTTAGCAAAATGTCTGAGATTTTAAGACTTCATGGATCCTCCCTTTTTCTGTTTTATCACACAAAGTTCTTAACTTTGAAATGTTCTCTTATGTTTCAAGTGATTTACCTGTACTTTTTATTTCCTCTTCCTCTCAATTTCTCCTTCCTCTTTTGTGTTGAATATTGTTATTCCTCTTCAGGCCTGTTTGCAATGCAGTCTTTCAAGATGTCTAAAGTTGGTTCCATGTACTTAGGATTTGAATAAGTTCTGCAATTCTAACATGCTGAGAGTGATTATAGTCAAATTTTAACATATTTCAAAGTAATTGTAGAAATTATATTTCAAAATAATTCAAAGACTAGATCTTAAGTGTTCTCACTATAAAACAGAATAATAATTATATGACCTGATTGATATATTACTTAGTGTTATGGTGATAAACACATTTTCAAGGGTATGGTTGTGACATATTTGTCTTTACCTTTATTTTTTTTTATTTATTTTGAGACTAGGTCTCACTATTTTTGCCTGTTGATTCGCAGGCTCATGTTGCCTGGGATACCACAGACTCAAGCAATCCCCAGCCTCAGGTTCCCAGGTAGCAGGGATTACAGGTGCACACCACCACGCCCCGCTATTTTTTTTTTTTTTTTTTTTGGAACTAGGTTTCACTATGTTGCCCCAGGCAGCATTTGAACCGCGATCCCCAGTCCCAGCAGCGCTCCATAGGCTGGCTCTTACAGGCACGTGCCACCGTGCCCAACTTGTCTTTACCTTTAGATGATATTTTTTGTGAGTAGAGGTCTCGCCTTGTCTATGTTAAAGCATGGAATAGGTGGTGCAAAAGCAGTGATACTAGGCAAACGTGGATTAGACTTTGGGCTTCCCCAGTCTAGTTCTACTACAACAGAAAATTAATTAATTCTGAGTTAAATTTTGTTCCTTACAAATACATAAAAAAGTAGCTATGTTGGCTGAGCCATAATCTGGTGAATCAATTTCTATTTTTAAAAAGACTGAAGAGAGGGAAAGAGAGAAATACATGCTTATGTGCCTACATAAATGAATTATTAATCTCCAAAAGATTATTTCAATACTTTAATAATGTTTAGATTTTATTAAAGTGTTGTTCAAACTGTAAGATAAATGTTGTAAGACACCATCTGTTTCAATATAGATATTAGCAGTACCTGTAATTCTTTGTGAAAATGAAAAAATGAGACTTAAAATATATATTTTTTCTATTTATTTACTTTTTATTTATGTATATTTCACATCATTTCAGTCCCTGGGGGTCACCCACTACCTCCCCTCCCTGCCCGCTCCAGCTGGTCCCCTCTCTCCCCTTGTGTAGTTTCATTTGGTTGACCATATAGTAGTGAAACCATTTGGTTTCTGTCCCTTTCTATCTGGCTCGTTTCTAGAATGATTTCTTCTAGGTACATCCAGGTGTCTATAAATTCATCAATCTGTCATTTTTAATTGATGAGTAATGCTCCATTGTGTATATGTACCACATCTTTTTCATCCAGTCATCTGTTCTGGGGCATTTGGGTTGTTTCCATGTCCTTGCAATTATAAATAGTGCTGCAATAAACATCCGAACACAGGTGTCCTTTTGTACCCACATTGAGATCTCCTTTGGGTAGATTCCCAGAAGTGTGACTGCTGGGTCAAATGGTAATTCCATTTTCATTATTTTGAGGGTTCTCCATACTGCTTTCCATAGTGGCTGGACAAGTTTACATTCCCACCAGCAGTGTAAGAGTGTTCCTTTCTCTCCACATCCACGCCAGCACTTGTTGTTGCCTGTTTTTTTGATGTGGGCCATTCTTACTGGTGTAAAGTGGTATATCATTGTGGTTTTGATTTGCATTTCTCTGATTGCTAGTGGTATTGAGCAATTTTTCATGTGCCTGTTGGCCATTGGTATCTCCTCTTTGGAGAAGTGTCTTTTTAGTTCTTCTCCCCATTTTTTGATTGGGCATCTTGTTTTGTTTTTGTTTAGTTGTGTGAGTTCCCTGTAGATCTGTGTTATTAATCCCTTATCACTCTTGTGGAGGGCGAAAATCTTTTCCCATTTAGTTGGGCTTCTTTAGTTTTTT
>PVHY01026617.1:0-17109 GCA_004024945.1 Uropsilus gracilis
AGGGAGGGAGGGAGGGAGGGGAAGGAAGGACTGCTGGACCGCTAGACACAGGGGAGGGAAGGACTGCTGGACTGCTAGACACAGGGGAGGGAAGGACTGCTGGAAGAACGGACGGACAGATGGACGAACGGATGGACGGACGGACTGCTAGACACAGGGGTGTCCATGGTAATGACAGGTGAAAACCTAAGTCTGACAATTTGTCGAAAGTGGATGATGAGCGTGGCTTCAGTGAGAGACATGTATAGTTGTACAATTCTGAAGGCTCCATGTTGGACACTAAAGCTGCTGGCAGGGTGGGTCCCTCCTGAGGTGTCTTCTAGGCCATCTTCTCGCTATGTTCTCATTCTCATATCTGTCCTATTTCTCATAAGGACACCTGTTCTTTATAGGAGCCACTCATGACCTCATTTTAATCCTTGACTTCTTTAAAGTCTCATCTCTAAAATATCCTATTCTAAAGGCTGGACTTAGGACTTCAATGTATGACTATGGGGAGGATACAGTTGAGCCCATAACATCCTCGTCTCCCCTGCACTCACAGAGCCATGTGATAAAGGTGACATTCTGATGCACTGAAATCCCTCCAGATGTCACTGTCCACCATGATTGCCCTGAGCCAGCTATCACGATGATGGCGCCTTCCACAGAACCACTGAGGAAGGAAAAGAACATTTTATCTGACCTGGCATGGACCAATTTGTGGTGTCCTCTGTGGAAACCGATGATGTAGCCATAAGCTGTTTTAACCTGACACAGGGAGATGTTGACATGCAGGGGCTCAGTCCCCCAACCCATCAGAATCTACATGGTACAAGGTCCCTTAGCTTTCCTTGTACGGGCACAATTTTGAGAAGCTCTACCCTGACCACACGTGCACCCTGCATTGTTCCAGGTCCGGTTTGTCTATTTTCGCTTCCCACTGGCGAGGCCTGAGATAGGTTTCACAGCTGGCACTGTTGGTTAGAATCCTCGGTGAGCTTGAAACACATCCTAGCGTCTAGGGTGCACATAGGACCAGTGACGTCAGAAATCCTGGATGGTGGGAGTTAGGCACCAGCAGTTTTTCCAAGCTTTTCACCTGGTTCCCATATGCAGCTGAGATAATCACTAAATATTAGAGCAAAGGAGAAAAGAGGTGGAGAGCATCCTGGGTTTCTTCCTTCTGTGGATGCTGTCTTTTGTTACAGTGACTTCAGGTCCAGACTTTTCTAGAGAAATGCACAGTAGAGATTGTGTTGGAGACCACTCTCCTCCTGGGGCCCTCTCTCCTGGGGCCCTCCCTCCTGGGCCCCCCGCCTGGGGGTCCCCCCACCTCTAAGTCGCCCCCCCCCTTGACTAGGTCCTACTCTCCTCATTCTTGCTTTTCCTTTTCACTCTCATGGAATGATGCAGCTAAACAAAGTAGGCCCAGGTGGAGCAAGAAGGGTAGGCCATTTCTGAGGAGTTCGGCATTTCTGATGCTGATCATTTCTAAGTCCCTTCCGTGGCCATTTCCTGTGGCATGCTCTCAGCTGGCTGGCTGCAGCTACTTGGTGACCTTTGCTGCATTAAAAACAAAACCAAAACATATTTCACTCTGATGGTTACACTGCATGAACCTTCTCCTAAGAGCAGCACAGTTAAGGATATTGTAAATGAAAGCTTTTCAGTGTCAAGCTGGGTTTTTCTTGCTTTGCAAGCACCAAACACAAACTGTATTTTCCACACAGTGTGATAGATCTGTGTGTTGGCAAGTTTCTCTTCTCATTCCATTTGTTTCTCTTCAGAGCTTTAGTCTTCCCTACTGACTGCAGAACTTCCCAGCCCCCAGCAAACATGCAGATGGATATGGCTTTGCCTTCGTTTTACTTGACACAAAGCAATGCTCTCTGTGGTTTGTCTGTGCAGTTATCTCCGGAGCCCTATATTTACCATGTGGTCTTAACCCAGGCAGCCCCCAGATATGTCTGCATATAATGCACAGTTGCATACGAATAATTGCATCTTTGTTGTAACAGTGATCGTGCTGATTAAATCATAGAAATTATAGATTGAGTGATAAAGGAATTGTAACTGCATTCTTGCAGATGGGTGTGCTCCTGAGGGTGAGGAAGAGTTTGTCTTAACTGGAGGCTGTGAAGTGGTTCCTAAAAGTGATAGTTTTTATTTGCAGAGATTGACAGCATCACAAAGGTGGCACCCTATTAGAGGCGATTTCTCTACTGCTTTTTATCAGGACAAGAAAGTTGATATTTCTAATCTGATGACTTCATGTTTTTAATTGACATGACATTGGTTGAAAATACTATGTGGTTTCCAGATGCTCAGCAATACGATGCGATATGAATAGAGAATGCTTGCTTGTCCTTCCTTAGGTTAGCTCAACCTCATTTCTTGAGATGGCTGACTCTTCTCTCAAGCTGTTGCCCATTCTGTTCCCTCTGCCCTAATGAAAGGACTTCCTCTCCTTCAAAAAAAAACCCCAATTCCAGCCCCTATTCCAGCCCTTAATCTCCAGAATTTGCATGTCCCCCAGACTCCCTACCCCAAGTCTATCCCCCCATCTGTCTGCATCTCTACTTCAGGTCCTTATTTTATTCTATCACAGAACTTGTGACTTATTGTGTCTTTTCACAGCCAGACATAATGGCAGGGCCATGCGTGTCGTCTTTGTGTCGCGTATCTAGCACATTATTGGGTCCATGTTTGTGCAGAATAGTCTGTGAAAGTGAGTGAATACACATGGTCGCTGTGTAGCCAGATCATCCTTTGAAACAGAGCCATGTTTATTATTTGTGGCTGTAAATTTTTACTTGGCTTCACTCCATGTATGGAAGGCAGTTTACAATATGTAAAATATGAGATTGTAAGGCAGTTTACAATGCATAAAATATGAGAAGATAGCATAAATTAAAAAGACAGAAGTTAGAGACCTAAGAAGCAGAGCTGGGGTTGAGGCTGAAGTGTGTATACCATGCAGACACGCAGGCTTGGTCTGAACAGGCCAGTCAGCTGAGTTCTCAAAAGCCACTGAGAAAAAGATCAGTTGTACAAATCCCTATGAAAACACTGAACAATGCCCAGGAGAGTGACAACTCATCTTTGTATTCAGACCAAAGAGAAAGTTTGCCCAAAGGTCACTGTAAAAAGAAAGTATAGAATGTGATGAGGAGATCCTTGTAATAGATACAAGTTTCATAAGCTGGGCCTTGGTAATGACATGCCAGCATGATGGCTGCTATCCTGAGTACAATTTCATTCAGGCCTGTGTGTGGGACTCTAGGATGCTGTGCAGCCGAGCCATGTGGTGCGGTGCTTCTGGAGATGAGCTACTTAGGCAGGGCAGAGGGGCAGGCAGGCTCTTTGATTTCTTTTTTTTAAGAGACAAGGTCTCACTATGTTGCTAAGGGTTGTCTCGAACCCTCAGACTCAAGTGATCCTCAGCCTCCCAGGTAACTGGGATTACAGGTGTGCACCACCACACCCACTTGGCTTTTTGATTTACTTGTAACATTGTCTTTGACCCAGTGCTGCTGACTCTTCTTACTTGCTCCTTTTGAACATATTAGTGGCTTCCAGTCTTTGTCCTTCCTCTCCATCCTAAGGTCTGGCATATGCTTCCTGTAGCAGTATCTCCAGCTTAAACACTGCTCACTAGCCAGACAGCATTTGGGAAATAACTGATTATGGACCAGCTTTCTCATCTGTCTCCAAGATGCTGTGGGTTTTTAACTTGGCGATGCTGCTATGTTGACATCACTGGGCTTCTAAAGAGAAAGGAGTTGAGAGAAGTAATAGCTTTATAGAAGAGTAAAGTGTTCTAAGGTGGGAGCTGTCCACTTAGAGATGGAGATTGTTAGTTTCTGCTCTTCAGTTTTTGCTCTGTCGCCATGGTTGTGTTACTGTGTGTGAGTGAAAGGTGAAGTTGCTGCAGATTTAAGTGATTGGTTTGGGTGAAGTCAGTCATTGAGCAGAGCTTGTGATATATAATCATTACAGAAGCTAAGCAGAAGTACTTTTTTAGTACTACAGCTAGGATATAATAGAACAATTTTCCTGAAGGGTCAGCTTTTATACCACAATTGTTTATAAAGCAAAAGATGGCCGGGCATGGTGGTGCATGCCTGTAGGTGTCAGCCTAGAAAGCCACGACTGGGGCCAGGGATCACAGTTTGAGTCCCGCGAGGGGCACATAGCGAGACTTAGTTTCAAAAAAGTAGCTGGGCATGGTGGCACATGCCTGTAATCCCAGCTACCTGGGAAGCTGAAGCTGGAGATTGCTTGAGTCCGTGGTACCCCAGGCAATGTGAGCCTGCAGTTCCATGGACAAAAATAGCGAGACCTAGTCTCAAAATATAATGCAAAAGATTAGAGACCTCAGGCTGTTGTCACAGGCTGTCACTGTTGGCAGTGATTATTTCCTCACTGGGAACTAGGACTGTCTCAGGGACAGTTGTTGGTGGCACATTGTACAACTGATTGATTAGCTTTGATTTCTTACCTTCCCTGTTATGATCTCAGTTGCAATTTAGTTTAACTTTGGTTAATGAACCCTCCTACTTAACATTTTTTATGCTCTGTGAAGTCACAGATGATAAAAATAAAAATGTATACAAAGATCCTACCCAAAGGGCACAAAAACATTAGATAGGAACCTGCACTCCTATGCTCACTGTGGCACTGTTTACAATAGCTAAGATATGGAAACAACCTAAATGCCTAAAAATAGGTGAATGGGTCAGGAAGATGCGGTATACATAGAAACAGTAAAATACTACTCAGTAATCAAAAAGATAGGCTCTTGTCATTTGCAGCAAAGTGAATGGAGCTGGAGGAGATTATGCTAAGCAAAATAATCAGAAAGAAAAAGAAAAATATTGAATGGTTTCACTTATAGCCAGAATATGGAAAATGGAACAAAAGGGTCAGGAAAAAGACAAAACTAGCAAGCTGACCATAAATTCGAGGCACATAGCAAGAGAAGGGAGAGTGGTCAAAGAAGGGGAGGGAAGAGCACAAGGGACTATCGTGATGGTTCATGAGTGATGTGGTGGTGGGACAATTATAGGAACGATACCTGTGGGGAGAAATCAAATATTGTAGAAAATGAACAATTCATTGTTGTAAGAAGAAAAGAATGAGTACAAGAAAGTGTGGCGGCTACAGGAAATATTTTATTCATCTGAAAATGTAGAAACCCTAGACCTCTTTTCCCTATGGGAGCAGTAATTCAGCAATTATAGATTACACAAGATTTCTTAGAAATGCAAATACTGTGTCATGCAATTATTGTGTAACTACAAAAGAGTGTGTGTTGAATTTTTCCAGACGGTTTTTAATATGCACTTAGTGCATTAAATTTGGCTGTGTTCAAAATATACATACTGACTTTTTAATGCTAAGTATTAATTATGAAACACTGTGTCCTAGGTACTCTATTACGCTATGTTTCCTTTAAACCTCTCAGCAAGTTTCTATGTAAAACATACTTTTCCCCCTCATTTAAAAGATGAGCTGAATCAGGGCTTAGGCTTGTCAGGGAAGCTGCTCAAAGTCACATGGCTTTTAAGTGGCAGCGCCACAGAGGAGTCATTTCTAATTTTGATAGTTTATTCATTTCTTAATTTCAACAGCATTTTCTTCTGTCATCTATTGCAACATGACAAACCACCACCCTGAACCTTAGTGGCCTCAAATGATTTTCTTGCTCATACTTCTGTGGGTTTGCAGTGTGGGAGGGGTTCAGTGAGGATGGTCTGGCTCTGCTCCGTATTTTCTTGGCAGGGGACACTCGAGGGCCTGGAGGAACCCCAAGGGCTTTGGGCATTCATGCATCAGGGCTGTGGTGCTGAGCGTCACCTGGAATAACTGCCTTCTCCAAGGGCCCTTCTCCAGTGCTCCCTCATCTGTCAGCAACCTGGGGCGAGGGCAGGGGGGCTTTCATCGAGACACCAGTCTTCCAAAGCAGAGAAAAAGCTTTTTCAGTCTGGTCAGGGAAGACCAGTACTAGCCTAGGCCACTCATCACCCAATGCCAAGTGGCGTGTGGTGGTGAATGGGAGGTTGGTTGTAACCACAGCTAAGCTTCACTCTAGACCACCCTGTACAGATCCACAGTCCACCTTTAGTTGGCCTCTTTTGTCTGTTAGTCTCACGTGGCTCCTAGGATTCCCCAAATGGCCACGTCAACTGCATCTACATTTATACTTCTTTGCTACATCATATTCCTTTTCCCGCTTATCTCTGTGTTTAGAGTCAAGTTCTGGGCCCCAAGTTCTGGTCTGTCTGCATTAACGCACTTCATACTCGCTGGAGAAAGACCCCACACCCACAGCCAGAGGCCTCGCTGCTTCTCAAAAGTTGAAACTCAAATGTTTGCGAGTTTGAGTTTCCCTCTTCTGCTTAAATTCAACATCTGTTACCTCCACTCTGGCACCCTGTCAGTTTCTCATGCCTGCCAGCGGGCAACTTTTTCCTGGCTCAGCAAACCAGCTGTCTGGGAGTGAGCATCCGTCCCCCTCCTACCTTCCCGGCAGCCTTTCCTCCGTCTAATCCAACACATAATAACGGCCCCTGGATAGGACTTCCCTGTTCTGTCACCACTCACGTTAAGGCTTACCTCACCTCATCGCTCACTTAGCGCAGTGTTCAGAGTCCCTTCCACACTCCACCCTGTTCTCCCGGCAGCGGCTGGGCTTGGGAACCACTATTCACGAGCCCCACCTACCATCACTTCCCTCCCCAGCCCCCAGTCCTCCCACCACCTTTCTTTGATGGGTGCCTGAACTGTATCCAGGCCCCCTGGCAGCCTCTGCCCACCCCCTCAAACTCAGTAATATTAATCAAGAACTCACTTTTTGTAAAATCATGAAAACGAATCATTCACCTTTTCTACACCATCTGTTTGAGACCAGAGCAGGGCAATGCTTTGAATGTCAATCTTGGGGTTGGATTTTATTTTGACGAGTTTCTGAAATGCTTTGTCCAAGGACATGGTGGGCTGGAAAGTTCTTTAGGGGTTGATGTGGGGTGTAGGGTCCCTGGCAGTATATGGGAAGTTTTGCTAAGGGCGGGGCAGGTGGGTGCACTTGGAGGTAGTGGCCCTGAGAAGTTGGTTCCCCATCAGGCAGTGCTGGCACAGCACCTGTGTCTGCATGATCAGGCGGGTCTTCGCTGGTAGATGCTGATGACACTTCTACTCTCTAAACCCCCCCCCCCGACCATCCATTCCTCTGAAGTTCCTGCTTTATCATTAGCATATGCTGGTGCCTTACTTTTTGAAGCTGTTTTCCCCATCTTTGAGGAAGTCCATGGCCAGTTATATATTGGTGGGAAACTGATAGACTGAATATTTGTATGCCTTCAGAATTCCCGTCACCCCCAATGTGATGGCATGAGGGGTGTTTTTTGGTCAGGATTAGGTGATGTGCAATGGGGCCTTTGCGGATAGGGTTTGTGCCCTTATAAACGAGATCCACAAGGGTGCCCTTGTCCTTGCCACCACACTAGGTCCCAGGGAAGACAGTTTGTCTAGGAACCAGGAAGCAGGCTCTCACCAGATACCAGAGCTGCCGGTGCCTTGCTCTTGGACTTTCAGGATCCAGAACCATGAGTGATAAGGGGCTATTCAGTCAATCAGTCTGTACTCTCACAGCCGATGATACTTCCTGGTCCCCTGACACTAGGCACTCTTGCTTTTCATTGTTCACACTGACTCCCAGATCTGCCCAGATGTTCATGCCGTTTCTGGTGCTCCGTGATGTCATGGGGCACAGCTGTGGTTGCCTGAGTCTCTGCTGAAAAGCTGGGGCCAAAGTGGCTTTCTGGGAGCTGTGGGTGTTGCCTGGCTGCCACCTTGGAACACAACCCTTGCCAGCCTGCCTTCCCATACCTGCCCCTGACCTGGCTCCTCTCTGCCAGAATCGCTTGTCCCTCCACTCTCTGGTGCTCTGGTCACAGCCTGAACAGCCTCTTGACTCAAAGGATGGGACTTTCGGGTCGCAGAGGCCTGTGGTCAGAAGCCTCTCTTCTTGAAAAAGATGACTTGGGACAGGCACCACCTGGTGCCCACAGGCACCCCCAGGTGGTGTCGGCCTGGGGGAAAGTGCTGATGGGGCCCGGACATGCAAGAGTAACACCTGTTTGTAAACATCACCTATGAGTGTATGTGAGGGGAGGTTGTCAACTGTCTTGGAAAATAATGAAGTTCAGTGGGAAAGGTGGCACTTTCTAGGAATGGTTTCTCACATGGGAAACTCCCCTCCACACAACTATGAGTCCTTACCTTATGAGCCAATAATTAATTGTATGTACACCCTGGAGGCCTGATGACAGACACCATCGTGCCTAGGAATTGACCTTAAGGAAATTAAGGATGTGCAAAAAGATAGAAATGCAAGGCTGTTGATTCTCAACTTTGTTATGAATAGAAAAAATTTGAGAA
Source organism: Uropsilus gracilis (assembly GCA_004024945.1). NCBI lineage: Eukaryota > Metazoa > Chordata > Mammalia > Eulipotyphla > Talpidae > Uropsilus > Uropsilus gracilis. The sequence goes on from PVHY01026617.1 coordinate 8,425, forward strand.
CAAAACCTAAATATGCTATAATGGGGGGGTGTCTAATTTATAATACATCCATGTGGCATGTGGTTTAAATGAATATTTTCTGAAATAAGATTCTTGCTACATTATGTGAAAAGAGGATACAGATGAAAATAATGGATCTGTTTTTGTAAATGAAAGCATGTGTGCATGTGTGCGTATAATACCTGAATTTTTGTCCAGCCTGAACCATTGAGTGACTCTAGCAAATGATCTGTCATTCAAGCAGTGGGCATTGGCCACCTTCTGTGCACGTCCTCATTTTCTGGTGGCCTGGTTCTTCTCGCTCCACCTTTTCCCTCCTGCTCCATGTCCGGAAGTGTAGAGTTAGTCAAAGGCTGTTTCCTGTCAGGGCTAACCAGTGACTTCCCAGTAGCAGTGCAGAGTGTGGAGAGAGGACTGGGCACCTTGCTGCCCAATTTCCATTCCATTGCCAGGGGGTGGTGCCAACTATACCCCCCACACATACCTCCATCTTCCTGGGTTCCTGCAGCTCCCTGTCTCTGGGACTTGTCAGGTTGCTGGAATCAGCTTCCTGCTGTTGCTGGCTCCTACTGCTTCACATTCTGGCTTTCCCTAAAGTGCTGGGCATCTTTGTAACTATAGTTCCAGCACAAAAGGTTCCCCCTGGAACTTGGAAGACTGTGTCAATAGTTCTAGTATTTCTTAGTGAGCAAGTGTCACTTGGATAAACATGCCTAGTAGCTGTAGTGACTTTGGTGATAATGGGAACCCTGGTGCATGTGGGAGCGGGTGGTGTCTGCAGTCCTGCTGAGACCTTCCTACAGTGCCATCAGAGGGGCAGATCAGCCCCTGCTGTGGCCTGCTAGTGCTCCTGGCTTCCACAAAAAGAGGGAAGTTCCAGAAGGTCATTAAAGGATCATTGCCTTTGCTCTCTGGAGAGGCTGTGACCACCTGCAGGTCAACAGCACTCCTGCTTAGGCATCATCCCCAACGTTCCCAGTGCTCACGCTGTGTGTACCCTCATGTGTGGTGAGCTTGAGGACTTCCAGCCCCAGGATGGCCCTGTTTGGTTAAAGCCACATTCCTTCCCTGACAGCAGGACAACAGAACAAACAGATGTTGCCTAGGCCTATTGCCCCGTCTCCTGGTGCTCAATGAAGTGGGAAAACTTACTGGGAAAGAGCTGAGCCTTGAGTATATAAATGAACTCAGACCTATAAACACTGCTGTTCTGATCCCTGACATCTAGAAATTGAATTTTATTTTGTCTTCAGATGAAAATGACAGTTCCTGCTGTCTTCATGGAGTGGAGTGAGGCCCAGATATTGCCACAAGATTGAGATAGTCAAGTTGCAGCTCTAAAATAGGAGCTTGGCCAGATAAATGGATGGTTAAAATGATGTGGTATCTTCACAGCTTTTGAAGTATTTTCATGCTAGATGGCTTCATTTGATAAGTTTAACAACGATTAACACATAGAGTGAAATTTTAATGAGTGCCTCCTATGGATGGTCTTCTATTGCCATGGGGGCCAGGGCAGAACACTACTCTCTCCCTCCTTGTTTCCCAGCATCTCACCTCCTGCCAGTTTTCCCTCCCTTCCACCTGGCTCACTGCAGCCTGCTTTGATGCTAGGCCTAAATGATAGCATCCTCCTGAACCTGCTGAACCCCATAACCTGTTAGGTTTTGGTCCCCCTTGTACATGCGCTCCTGTCTTCTGCATCATGATATTATCACATTCATAACCAACTATTTGGGGATTATCCTCTTTTCCCTTCTAGACTGAACCACTTGAAGTCTGTTCTGGTCACCTTTCAGTGATCAGGGAACAAAGTGCGGTGGATTCTCATTATTTGTGGGTGCTTTATTTGCAAGTCAGCCCTGCTTGCTGGTTTTGGTGACCCCCACATCAATACTTGTTTTTTGTTTTGTTTTGTTTTTTTTCAAGTTCAGGTGAGTAGATTTTTTTTTATTTATATATAAACGTCACAACATTGTAATCCCAGGGATTTACCACACACCCCCCTCCTCCATTCCCCCCTTTCCCTCCTGCTCAAAGTTGTATGCTTCACTTTGGTGCTTAGCTTTGACTTTTCCTCAAGGCTTTTATTTTTTACTTTTCCTCAAGGCTTTTAATTTTTCACTATATCCCATATATTAGTGAAACCATTTGGTGTCTTTTTCTTTTTGACTTGTTTCTGCTAATATGCTTTCTTCTAAGTACATCCATGTTATAAAATCGTCGAATTTGTCATTTTTAATTGATGAGTAATGTTCCATTGTGTATATATCCCACATTTTTTTCATCCAGTCATCTCTTTTGGGGCATTTAGGTTGCTTCCATGTCCTTACAATTATAAATAATGCTGCAGTAAACATCCGAGCACAGGTGTCCCTTTGTAGCCACATTGAGGTCTCTTTTGGGTAGATTCCCAAGAGAGCAATTGCTGGGTCAAATGGTAGTTCCATTTTCATTAGCTTGAGGGTCCTCCACACAGCTTTCCATAGTGGTTGGACTAGTTTACATTCCCACCAGCAGTGTAGGAGCGTTCCTTTCTCTCCACATCCTCGCCAGCACTTGTTGCCTGTTTTTTGGATGTGGGCCATTCTTACTGGTGTAAGGTGGGATCTCATTGTGGTTTTGATTTGCATTTCCCGTATTGCTAGTGATGTTGAGCAGTTTTTCATGTGCCTGTTGGCCATTTGTAGTTCCTCTTTGGAGAAGTGTCTTTTTAGTTCTCCCCATTTTTTGATTGGGCTTTTTGTTTTGCTTTTGTTGAGTCCCACATCAATACTTGCAGGGCAAGTTTGTTGTCATTCAGACATATGCAAAGCAGTGAAGAAGTTGAGGTTCTCCACATTCACCTTCTTAGGTGAGGTCAAACAAGATGATGCTCAGCCTTCTGTCAGATCTCAAACAGGAAAGAAACATCCTTTTTGAGGACCTATTTAGCACCCATTTTTCATATTTTTGTGCTGAATAGACTCTAATATTTCCACAAGATTGAGATAGTGAAGTTGCACCTATGAAATAGGAGCATGGCCACATAAATGGGTGGTTAAAATGATGTGGTATCCTTACAGCTTATGAAGTATTTTCACGCTAGATGGGATGGTTTAACTATTAAAAGGGCCCTCACGTATAGTGCTCGAGTTGTTGAGCACTCTGAAGGCACATTGCAGCTTTCTTGTGCTGATGAGAAAATGTTAGATAAGCATGGTTCAGGTGTGAATTTTACAACTGTTTGTGGCTTTGATATTAACAAATCAACAATGTTTATCAAATAAGACCTTTAAACAAAAATGCACCTGAAACGAGGCTATGTACTGATTTAGGTAATGCAATGGTGATCAGAGTCACAAAGACCTAGCCCTGTATTTCCCCAAGCAGCATGGGTTCTGTGTTCACTAATTCATTACTCAAGGCCACATTATAGATCAGAACAATCGTGAATAATGAGAATTGACAGTACAACCCCATTTCTTTGGAACTCTCTTGTGAAACGAAAACTCCAAGAATATTAGTGCCTTGCAATCAAACAGCTAGTCAGGACAAAGCTTGGAGCTTCTATTCCTTCAACAAATATTTATTGCACTCCTAACTCAGGCACCGTGTATATTTGACACTCCCAATCCTTAACCCCCAAACCAAATGTATGTGAACAAAGTGTTCTGATTTCTTCAGCAACATATTGTAAACAAATACACTCAGTTGCACTAATCACCAAAATCCTTTTGAGCTAGACCAAAATATTTACTTGTGTGCTTTTGGGCTCCAATGTGTAGGTCCATAGAGACGCCGTTAGATGACCGAGATGTTTTGTTTTTTTTAGCTTCAAAATTTTCCAGATGAATTCCACAATGGGAGTATGTTAGCAGTATGTTTTTGGAACGTCTCCAGGGGAAATAGCTTTGGTTGAGGGGGGAAAATACACAGATGCATACACAAAACTCTTAAACTATGATCAGTGAGTAGTCACGGGAGGAAATAGTTTACGGAGATGCATTTATTTATATATTCCTTTTTAGTTTTGCAGGTATTGGGATGTCTGAGCAAGGAAAGACATTTGTAAATCTGGTTGAACTTTTAGGTATGTAATTAGAATGTTATTCCACTAAGAGATTATAACTCTAGCTGATCACTTCCTTGAATCAAATTTTCTAAGTATTTCAGGAGAAATTTTAGGATTACTTCATATCATTGAAAAGATGAGTTTTTATTTGAGTTAGAAAGGGATAATCTTTAACTTGGGTAGACTTGACTCTATATATTTCCCTGTGGAGGAAGCAACAAAATTAACTGTTTTGACACATAAATATATCAAAGCTGAGAACGTGTGCACTGAACTTTATACAGTACAGTTCAAGTAGTTTATATACGCCAGAGGCTTAATCATCTGCTCCAAAAAGCCTTTGCTGTCTGTGCAAATATACCCAGAATAGATTGTGAAAGAGCAGCTGAAATGGGTGTTTAGAAAATGGAGTGTGATCACTAAAAGGGCCTTATGGAAACTTTTGTTTTCTATAGTAAATAAGACTGATGTGCAAAATGTGACGATGGACAATTGTAAGAAAGAACTGTCTCTTTAAAGTACACTTAGTTTATTTTTAAATTGGACTGAATGATTTTGCCCACTTTGGTAATTCTGTACTTGTGTGGTGTGTATGTGTGTATGTGTATGCATGCACGCGTGTTTGCATGTGTGGAAAGATTCCTGTTTTCAGGAAGGGCTGCAACTGGCATGTAGGATATTTACAAATGACTTGGAAAAAGGCAACACTTTCTGGCTGATACCCAAGGGAGTTTCAGGCTGAGCTTAAATCCCTTTTGACTCCCCCAAATCTGTCCCCACAGCGGGGCGAGGTAACTATACACAGAGGTCCTGAGGCCTGAAGTGAACCTCCAGAGATGGGCTCTCATACACACAGACTTTGCTGCTGGCTTTAAGGACATGGCTTGAGAGAGAAGAGGAAAATGTTCTTGACTAGAAATAAAGGAATTAGGTGTCACAGAAACTTGAAAGTATGGCCCAAGGGGACTCTGAGCTCTGTTCCATCTATACAACACTTTTGTTTCACAGATGACCAGTTTGGCCCTGGAGGCTGCTGCCGCCTACATATCTGACTGTGCTCCTAGCTCCTAGCTGGCAGGAGAAGTTGTGCTTTAGTTAACTTCCAATGAACCTTCTAAGCTGGATGTGTGGTGCGCATCTGTAATTCAAGCTCTGGGAGGCAAAGAGGCCAGGGATCACTTGAGTTCATGGGTTTGAGACTACTCTGGGCAACATAGTAAGAACTGGTCTCACAAAAGCAGCTGGGCATGGTGGCAGGTGCCTGTAATCCCAGCTTCCTGGGAGGCTGAAGCTGGGGATTGCTTGAGTCTGTGGGATCGCGACTACCCCGGGCAACAAAGCAAGACCTACTTTTTCTAAAAATAAAAAAAAAAAAGAAACCTTCTGCTTCCTCTGCATGACAACCACCTGTGTTCCTAGCAATGTGGCCTGGATGGGCATGTTTCCCTGGGAACCTGGCTCTAGAAACTCTAAGACACTGGATCCAACACAGCCCTGGCACAGTTCTCTTTTCTGGCTATACACTTGATTGACTTGATGATTTCCTTTCTTTGTTTCTGACATTTTCCCCTCATTCTAGCATGCTGATGAAGAAAAATTGCTAAAAGGACAAACCAAATCTCTTCTTGTAAATTCTTAAAAAATGCTGGGAGTGTTTCTGCCTGCCCAGCTCCCGCCTCTTGTATGAGAGATGGCACCAAGCGGCAACTTTTCTGTAATTAGCTGGTTGTTCAAAAGCCTTGGGAGACATTGGGCTGTTGCATGGACAGCCTGCCCTGCCTCTTATTCAAAATTGGCTCCTGTAAAACAAACACGTACATTCTTTTCATCGAATGTAGTGAGAACGTTTATGGGATGTGCTCCAGCATCAGTGGGGAAGCTGTTTCCTTGTAAGATCTTCTCCAGCCTCATAATCCTGGGGATTTTTTTTTTTCTTGATCTTTATTTTTTTTGTGTGTGTATATATCATATACATATAATATATATATTACATTATTGTGTACCCCAGGGTTTTCCCATTTCCTTAACACCCATTAACCATCTTTATCTTTTATGCCCTCCGCCTCCCCCTCTCTCGCACTATTGTTCAGTTCAGTTGGTTGTTCTCATTTTTCTTATTCTTTTGTTTTTCCCTATATCCTTCATATAAGTGAGACCATCCGGTATTTTCTTACTTTCTCGCTTATTTCTGCTAATGAGTCTTCTAGCTCCGTCCATGTTGCTGCAAATGACATATATTTGTCCTCTTTGGTTGATGTATAATATTGTGCACATATACCACATTTTTTTTTTCAGTCATTCATCAGTTTTGGGGCATTTGGGTTGTTTCCATATCTTGGCAATTGTAAACAGAGCTGCAATAAACATGCGCATACAGGTGTCCTTTTGAATTAGTGTTTTCATGTCTTCTGGGTAGATTCCCAGTAGTGGGATTGCTGAATTGAATAGTAATTTCACTTTCAATTGTTTGAGGGTCCTCCACACCATCTTCCATAGTGGCTGGACCACTTTGCACTCCACCAGCAGTGTAAGAGCGTTCATTTTTCTCCACATCCATGCCAACACTCATTGTTGCCCCCTTTTTTTTTTAACATGGGCCATTCTTGTTGTAAGATGGTATCTCAGTGTGGTTTTAATTTGCATTTCTCTGACTATTAGTGCTGTGGAGCATTGTCATATGCTTATTGGCCATCTGTATTTCCTCTTCGGTGAAGTGTCTTTTTAGTTCTCCCTATTTTTTGACTGGGCTTCTTCCTTTGTTTTTGATGAGCTGTGTGAACTCTGTGTATCTTTGTTACCAGACCCTAGGTCTTTGAACCATGAGTTTGTGCTCAACAAGGTGTGGTGACTGTGATAAAGGTGTGTGATGTTATGCAGAGGAGGGGGACTTGAGTAATGAGAATGGAAATGTAGATAGCTTGAATTTTCTGGGGGGTGGCACATCTCACAGAACAGTTTCTTGCAAGGGTGGATAGTGTCAGTGGTGGTGATGGAGGGCTCACACTGTTCACACTCTGCCTTTCATCACTCAACTGGCATGTGTTCCAATAGTCTCCACCTTCAACAGCTTACACATCTCCATCTCCCTGATGGTACAAACTCCAGTATCTCTCAGGTGGTCAACCAGGGGTGAGGAGCTTCTAAGGATTTAGTGTGTTTTTCCCCCTATCAGGCTTTCAAAAATTGGATGATGATCTTGAGCCTATAAATGGTGTCTCCAGCAAGCTTCATTTCACTGGAATAAGCCCAAGAATTGATGAAATAGTCATCTTTGTTGGGACACCTTGAATTTGGAGCCCAGAGTGTGTGGAGATGGTGTGCTACTGGCATAGGTGGGATGTCCATGGACAGGCTGCCTTTGTCATGGTCTGGCTCTTCTCCCTGGCTCCTGGCAGTGCTTCCCAGTGTGGTCACCTTGGTGACCCTGGCAATTCCCGCCCTCACTGCAGAACTGTTATAGTCCCAGCTGTGCCTAAAGCAGCTTCCCCTCTGCTGGCATATACACCTGTCTCAGATCTGACTCTCTAGATGCTTCGCTGGCCAGCCTGGTAAAATCATACCACTCTGGGTTTTGTCATTTGTATGGAACAGGAAAGATAATGGGACTAAGAAAATGGAAAGTTCAAGGTGGAGATTCCAGCTATAACGGACAAGGGAATAGGATATCTGGGCCCTAGCTCACCCCACCCAGGGCTCCCAGGGCAGGAGCTGAAAGTCAGCCACATGAGACACCAGGTTCATCTTCCCAGTTGTAATAGCACTTTATTTCTGCCTTTTGGGGTCTTTGGTTCATGAGTAGCAATTACAATGAAGTACCCCATCACAGATGCTTTGGACTCTCTATTCTCCTTATGAAATGGTCTTAGCTTTTAGTTACAGCAATACTGAACCCACAGTAGTTCCTTAGTAGACAAGTCTGTGAAATTAGCTTTTGGTATATAAGGAGCCTTGTCTTTTGGACAGAATTATAAACCTTGTGTTTACAACCCCGTCACTAAAAATGCTGACCTCTTATGATGTATTAGTCAAATTATTGGCCCCTGGATGCACATGCAAATAATTAGGCCCAGATGCCATTTCTGACTATCAAGACCAAAAAGTAAAGACCCGAACTGATTTCGTGTCCTCAGAGCGGTGTCCTGGAATTCCCCCTTTAAGACCAATTAAAGCAGTGGCTCTCTTGGAAAGTCAGTGAACCGCCTTCCATAAATTGCAAGCTAGCAATTACCAAAACCCAAGAAAATGACTTGGACTTCAAGTAGTCTGTTGTTCTCCTGAGACTTCCTATGACTTAAATGACTGCTTCCAGCATTCTACAGTGAAATCAGCAGGAGGGTTTTGTAGGGTTCTTAAAAATTCTTTACTGTTTATAAATTATCCAAAACATAATTGCCCCCCTTTTTTTTTTTTTTTTGCTTCCATTAGCAGAAAATTTCAGCCAGCTCTTGTGCCCTCCAACATCCTACCTGAGACCCTTCCTCCTTGAAAACCCTGAGTCACCTCTCAGTGGTGACTGCAAAATTGTGGTGTGCTGGTTCCTTGTCCTGGCAGTGGTTCTCCATCTTTGAGTGATTCCAAGGCAGACATTATATTTGAAGCCCCTTGTTTCCTGTCTCCCCTCCCCTCCCCTC
>PVHY01026618.1:0-17105 GCA_004024945.1 Uropsilus gracilis
GCAGGCTCTCGTTTCCCGGGGTACCACAGACTCAAGCAATCCCCAGCCTCGGCTTCCCAGGTAGCTGGGATTACAGGCGCGCACCACCACGCCCAGCTATTTTTTTGGAACTAGGTCTCGCTATGGGCCCCAGGTGGGACTTGAACTGTAATCCCTAGCCCCAGCCGCTTCATAGGCTGAAGCTTACAGTCATGAGCCACCGTGCCAGGCCCTATTTGTTATTTTTTTAATAATTTAGTTAGATACGTATTTCACATCTTTGTATTCCCCGGGGTTCCTCCACCACCTCCCCTCCCTGACTACTCCCACTGCCCCCTCCCTCCCCTGCCCCCCAGTTTTGTTCTTTAGTTTGGGCATTATCTTTTTTGACTTTTCCTCCTGGCCTTTGGTTTGTTTTCCCTATGTCTCATTTATTAGTGAAACCATTTGATTTCTGTTTTTTTCTTTCTTTTGAGATTAGCTCTCACTATGTTGCCCAGGGAAGTCTCGTACCCGTGGACTGAAGCATTTCCTAGCCTCAGCCTCCCAAGGCTGGGATTAAAGGTGCATGCCACTGTGCACAGCTGTTTTTTTCTTTCTGATTTGTTTGTGCTAATATGATTTCTTCTAGGTCCATCATGTTATCTCAAATTCATCAAATTTGTCATTTTTAATTGATAGGTAATATTCCACTGTGTAATATGTCACATCTTTTTCATCCATTTGTCTGTTTGGGGACATTTGGGTTGTTTCCATGTCCTTGCAATTATAAATAGTGCTGTAGTAGACATCCGAGTACAGGTGTCACTTTGTATAACTAGTGAGATCTCCTTTGGGTAGATGCCCAGAAGAGTGATTGTTGGGTCAAATGGTTGTTCCAGTTTCATTAGTTTGAGGGTCCTCCACTTAGCTTTCCATGGTGGCTGGACCAGTTTACATTCCTACCAGCAGCGTAGGAGTGTTCCTTTCTCTCCACATCCATGCCAGCACCTGTTGCCCGTTTTTTTTTAGCACCACACTAACCAACTGAACTAACTGGCCACACTGTTGCCCGTTTTTTTTGATGTGGGCCATTCTTACTGGTGTAAGGTGGTATCTCATTGTGGTTTTGATTTGCATTTCTCTGATTGATAGTAATGTTGAGCATTTTTTCATGTGCTTGTTGACCATTTGTAGTTCCATTTTGGAGAAATATCTTTTTAGTTCTCCCCATTTTTTGACTGGGCTTCTTATTTTGTTTTTGCTTAGTGGTGTGAGTTCCTTGTGGATCTTCATCACTTTTGTGGAGGGCAAAAATTTTCCCCAGTTTGGTTAGGTTTCTTTTAGTTTTGTCTATTATCTCTTGCTGTACAGAAACTTTTTAGTTTGATGTAGTCCCAGCTGTTTGTTTTCTTTCATTTTTTTGCCAACTGTTAGATGTATCCAGATCCACATTTCTCTTTTTAAACAAAATTTTATTTGTTTGTTTGTTTATTTATTTATTTATTTATTTTTTGAGACTAGGTCTGGCTATTTTTGCCCATGGAACTGCAGGCTCACATTACCCAGAGTACCACAGACTCAAGCAATCCTCAGCCTCAGCTTCCTAGGTAGCTGGGATTACAGGTGTGTGCCACCACACTCAGCTAGTTTTTTGGGACTAGGTCTCGCTGCGTTGCCCGGAGTGGGACTCGAGCTACGATCCCTAGCCCCAGCTGCTTCTTAGGCTGAAGCTTATAGGCACGCGCCACCGTGCTTGGCTTAAACAAAATTTATAGTTATTTATTTATTTATTTATTTAGAGACCAGGTCTTGCTATTTTTGCCCATGGAACCGCAGGCTCATGTTGCCCAGGGTACCACGAACTCAAGCGATCCCCAGCCTCGGCTTCCCAGGTAGCTGGGGTTACAGGCACGTGCCACCACGCCCAGCTATTTTTTGGGACTAGGTCTTGTTGTGTTGCCCCGAGCGGGACTTGAACTGCGATCCCTAGCCCCAGCCGCTTCATAGGCAAAAGCTTACAGGCACGAGCCACTGTGCCTGACCTAAACAAAATTTTAAAGTGTGTATATTTTGTCATGAAAACTTCCATATCTTATACACTTGGGAAAAAAGTAGAATATACAAGCTATATATTACAAATTTATGTAAGCAATACCTTAGTTCACACCATGCAACAAAAAGTACATTAATGAAGATACATAGGCATGAGTAAGTTCTAAACTGAAAACCTTTTTTTTTCTGCAGAATCCTTAAAAGCTGTGGTACTTAAAATTCCTTAGCTGTGATATAACCAATGTTTACTTAGTAAAAAATATTAATCATTTCTTAGCCTTTTGATGAAGAGGTAAATAGCAGCAATGATGGAAAAGATGAACAGACCAGTTATCTATCATGAATCATTCCAGCTTTGTTCAACAATGACTGAAACTCTTGTATTTGTTTTTTTTTTTTGTTTTTTTTTTGAGACTAGGTCTTGCTATGTTGCCTGGCGTAGTCTTAAACCTGCAGACTCAAGTGATTCCTAGCTTCACCCTCCCAAAAAGCTGGGATTACAGGCATGCGCCACCGTGCCTGGCTTGAAACTCTTGTATTCTTGTTTGTTTTCTTGATAAAACTATGGGTTGACTGTTAGCTAGACTGTTTGGATTCAGTTCATCTAGCAGAGATTAGAGGTTAGGAGACTGGGTTAGGATGGAAGGTACGTTATATGTTGTACTCCATCTGTTCTGAAGGATATCTAAATGTACCATCAACATACACTGCAGAGAGATCCCATTGACATGAAACATTTTGCATAAAAATGTGGGTGGTTTACTTGGATATCCTTCAAAAATCCTATTACTGGTTTAAAAATACCATTTTCAAAGAGTAGCACTTCATGTCCAAATAAAACTGCATTTTGCTTTGTGATACTGTTTTTCAATATCTGCTTCTCACTAATACCTATTGGAGAGTCCTCTTGTAGTCATTTGAAATCCCACTTGAGACTCCTGATGGGAGTTGGGGCTCAAATGCTCCCCAGCTGCTCCTTGGTCAATCTGAAAGAAGAGTTCTGAATAGGCATCCCAAACCTCAACCTCTTTACCCCCTACATCAGTATGGCAGCTGAATCACTTTGCACATTTCTAAATAGTATTATGTTGATGTCTTCTTGAAAATTTGTTTGATCAAGATTTGTTTTTTTAAAAAAAGTTATTGAAAAATACTACCCAAACCAGTTATTGGAGAGAAACATAGTTTGATGTATATCTTATAAATTCTATTAATTATTTCATGACAAGTACATAGACCCAGTGAGGGAGTTAAGAAAATATATTTTAGGTCCTGTTGGATGACTTGAGCCCTTGGAGACTTCCAGCATACCTCCACCAGGACACCCACACCTAGGCTGCTGGGAGGGTCAGGGTGAGGGGAGGGTGAGTCCTGTACCACTGAGGTCTCAGGGTCCAGCCGTCAAGGGTTGGGGGAGCCGTCCTCTGCCTCCTTGTGTGTTGGGGGTGGGACCTGGGCAACACGGGTGGGCTTGGGGCTGGGTGGGGAGACCAGTAGGCTCTGCCTTTCAGGCCCAACCCTAGTCCCAGTTGGGTTGGAGGAGAAAGTTGAAAGTCCCCCTGGAGAGCCTGGGCCCAGGGAAGGGCCTCCAGCACACTTCTGCCTAGGCTACTGGTAGGGCTTGGGTGTTAGGGTGAGTTCTATGCCACCAGGGTTTCAGGGTCTCTGGTCCAAGGATCTTGAACTTGGGATGCTGGCCTCTGCCTCCATGTGGGCTGGGGGTGGGGGCCGGGCATGTCTGCTGGGGTGAGGGCTTGGGGGTATCACCCTCTGGTTTATTCCAACCTCAATCAGACCAGCACTAGGAATGAAAAAAAAAAACAACCAAAAAAACAGCTCTCTAGCTTACAGACATAAAGGAGATGAAAGGAAGTAATGATGGCTTTGGATAGGACCCAAAAGCATGATCAGAACCACTGAAACAAGAACATGAAATGTAATTGTGGCCTGTCACAGATTTCCACCTACATTGTCTCCAGGACTGGGGAACCAAATCCCTGGTTCAGAGATTTCTACGGCATGAGTGTGGCTCCCTCCTTTATCAACGGAGAGGGAAAGCCACAGATAATGTGGCTATGAATTCATGGGAGAACTGCTAACACAGGAGAGGAGCTGGGCCAATCACCTGGGAAAGTCTGTCCTGAGCAGGGGATGTCTCCAATGCTAATGGTTGAGAGTTGGACTCCCAATCCAAGATACCAGAACTATACAGCGCAGATGCCACACCACATGACAGGCACTGGAAAGAAGCCCAGAGAACCGCACCATGCACCTGCCCTACAAGAGGTTCCTGACGTGTATGGCCTGACTGCCTGCCTCAGTTACTACTAGAGATCCAAGTAGCCTAGTCTGTTGTGCTCCAGGAGTGCAAGTCTGCACTCAGGAAAAAAAAGGACATTTTCAGAAAAAGAAAAGACAGTAGACTAAGTGACTAAGATCAGTGACTTGCAGTGTGAGGAGTTGGACTGACCAGAGTGGGAAAGAGAAAAGGGAGAGTAGGGTTGGGGACAGGGGTACAACATGGAAGGGAGGACCATACCTAAGGGGAATAATAACAATACAAATGTGATAAATGGGGGCCGGGCATGGTGATGCGTGTCTGTAAGTGGCAGCCTAGAAAGCTGCAGTGGGGACCTGGGATCGTGGTTTGAGTCCCGCCCAGGGCAACACAGCAAGACCTAGTTTAAAAAAATAGCTGGGTGTGGTGGTTCACGCCTGTAATCCCAGCTACCTGGAAAGCTGAGGCTGGGGATGGCTTGAGTCTGTGGTACCCCAGGCAACGTGAACCTGTGGTTCCACAGGCAAAAATAGTGAGACCTAGTCTCAAAAAAACAAAAGCAAAACAAAAACCAAGTATGATCAATGTAAGACAATTACAAAATGAAAAAAATAATATATTTTAGGTTTATTGGTATTTTGGTAGTAGTGTGATGGGATAACATCACTTGAAGAGGTATGAGCCTGTAGTTCCAAAACATACGCATGTAAACCAGTTGCCACAGTAAACACTTTTTAAAGTCCAAAATTCCAAGGCTGGGCACGGTGGCTCATGCCTGTAAGCTTCAGCCTATGAAGCGGCTGGGGCTAGGGATCGTGGTTCGAGTCCCGCCTGGGGCCCGTAATGAGACCTAGTTCCAAAAAAGTAGCTGGGCGTGGTGGTGTGCACCTGTAATCCCAGCTACCTGGGAAGCTGAGGCTGGGAATTACTTGAGTCTGTGGTACCCCGGGCAACGAGAGCTTGCGGTTCCACGGGCAAAAATAGCGAGACCTAGTCTCAAAAAAAAAAGAGTCCAAAATTCCAGATAAAAGAAAAATACTAGGTGTGCAGTACAACATGACTCTAGGTAATACTGCTGTTAGGAAAGTTTTCCCTCTCAAATTCTAATTTAGCCATTGTCTACATCATTATAATTTTGGGAGTACAGCTTCACACCTCCATATATTTGCGTTCTGCTGCTTCTGTCTTGATTCATCCTTTAGAATTGAGTTAGAATAGAGGAGGATTTTAGTTCATTTGTACTCTCCTTCCATTTGTACTCTTATATTTCCCGATAGTTATCTAACATTTAATCTAGGGTTTTGGTAAACTTTGTACTGAAAAGTAGCCAGTAACCCAAAATATTTTAGGATTTTGTATGTAAGCAGATGGGTGTGACTGTTGTGGAAAATGGTGGGTGCAATTTGCCTATCTAGATTTGTGATCACTATGACTTTACAGCTGAGCCAAGTGGTGTACATTTTTTATACATTTTGTTTGTTTCTCTTGAGGTTAGTAATTATTTTCAGTCTCACTCCTATGATGTGAGACTCTGTATTCCTCCACCATTTAACTCTGTGACCTGCCTCCAGGTATGGTTTCCCAGACTCAGATATTCTGTTATTTTCCCCTCGGGGACAGGCTTTCTGGAGCCTGTTGTCCTACCCTGATTTGGCTGGAATTTTCCTGCCTTTTTCCCTTCATTGGAAACCTCCTGAACCCCATGTGTTTTTTTCTTGAGCTTCATGCTTTTTGGGTCATGTTTTGTCCAGTACTATCCTACTGACTGTCCTTAGAAAAAACACCTGAGAAGTAGATTTTTTTTTTGAGACTTAAATTTTAAAAATGCTTTTTTTTTTTTTTTTGGAGACTAGGTCTCGCTATTTTTGCCTGTGGAACCTCAGGCTCTTGTTGCCCGGGGTACCACAGACTCAAGCCATCCCCAGCCTCAGCTTCTCAGGTAGCTGGGATTACAGGCATGCACCACCACGCCCAGCTATTTTTTGGGACTAGGTCTCGCTGTGTTGCCCCAAGCGGGACTCGAACCGCGATCCCTAGCCCTGGCCGCTTCATAGGCTGAAGCTTACAGGCACGAGCCACTGTGCCCGGCTAAAAACGCTTTTAAATGCTACTGTTTGTCTGGAATAGGAGATTGGATGTCTCTAGGTACTGAGTGTTCGATGTTGGACATAATTTTCGTGTTGAATTTTGTTCCATTGGCTTCTAACTTCCAGTATAATGAGGTCAACTTCCCTTGTGTGTCACCTGACTTCCTCTGGAAACTTCAGGTGTCACCTCCATCTTAGCTGGGCTTAGTATTTGACTATGTTAGTTTCACTCATGAGACTCATTCCTATCAGTAAATTAGCTAATTTTTAAAACATGTCAGCAAGTACTTTTAATTTTATTTCTTCTGTTTGTTCCTTGATAATTGCATTTTCTTTTCAAAATGTAATCTCTAAGGAAAATTTATTTTTCAAATTTTTGTTCATTACTTTATATGTTGTTCTCTTTTACATCCCTATGTTCAACTTGCTTTTATCTTTTTCCTATGAAGACTTCAAATGTTGAGTGACCCTGGCAGTTTCATTTATATTTAAGAATGAGACCCCAAAAGCCTACTTATAGCCAATCTACTGGTCACCTAAAATGTGTGTGTTTCACCACATTCACCCTTGCAACCTGGGAAGGAGGAGATGCAATACCGCATGTGTACTGAGTGGGCCTTGGTGCTTCCAACAGAGGGGCCAAGATGAAGGATTTATTACAAACTTAGGGTTTCTTAGCAGCAAACCTTGAAGAACAGTGGCATGAAGTAACTCTATTGCAACCTGAGCTTAAGTCAGGGTGAGATAGGGAGTGATTCTAGAGATCAACAACAGGTTTCTAGTTGTTACTGTTTTATTTTGTTTTGTTTCTAAAAAACTTTTTTTTCTAATTTTCATACAATATTGGTCATATTTGTATCATATTTGTATTGTTATTATTCTCCTTAGGAATGGCCCTCCCATCAATGATGCACCCCTATACCACCACCCCGTTCCCCCATTCCCCATCCCCCCATCTGGTGACTCCCAACTCCTCTCTTGCTTGTAGCTACAAGTCCTTGGTTGATGTTTGGCCCAATGGTTTCTTCTTTTTCTTTCCTAGGGTAATGTCCTTTTACTGGGTGAAGACCTGTGCTCCTGGAACACAGCTGTTTTTACTTCTCCAGGAGTAACTTTGAGGTGGGTAGCCAGGCAGGCACATCAGGAACCTCTTGTAGGACAGGTGTGTGGTGTGGTTTTCCAGGCTTCTTTATTTTGATATTTTCTATGGTGGAGGAGACTGTCATCTTTTCTCCAGACCTGTGTGGTCACTGGGTTCTATGCCTTCTTTCTCATTCTTGCTGTCTTTCCCATTCTTTTTGTTTGAGACTAGGTCTTGCTATTTTTGCCCGTGGAGCCACAGGCTCTCGTTGCCCGGGGAACCATGGACTCAAGCAATTCCCAGTCTCAGCTTCCCAGGTAGCTGGGATTACAGGCGCGCACCACCACGCCCAGCTATTTTTTTGGAACTAGGTCTTGCAACAGGCCCCAGGCGGGACTCAAACTGCAATCCCTAGCCCCTGAAGCTTACAGGCACGAGCCACCATGCCCAGCTGTCTTCCCCATTCTGATGTCTGTCACATGATGCTGCTTCTGAGCCTTATAGTTCTTGCCTTTGGTGTTGGAATCCAACTCCCAGCCACCGGCAGTGGAGAAATTCCCTGGTGGGGACAGACTTCAGCAGGTGGTTGGTCCAGCTCATCTCCTCTTGTGGTTTATAATTCTGCCATGAGGATACAGCCTCATCTCTATGACTTTCCTCCCCCATTGGAAAAGGAAGGAGCCTTATCTACATTGTATACACCTCTGGACCAGGGGTTTGGTTTCTCAGTCCCTGGAGACATTGTAGGTGGTTATCATATAGCTAGTCTCATAGTCTTATTTCTTGGGGTTCACACTATCTTCTGGGTCCTCCCCAGATGATGAGTGTATCTATGGCCTTTGTTTGTTCCTTTCCCTCCTGGATATCTACTGCTAGAGTGCTGTTTTTCTCATTCCTAGTGCAGGTCTGAAGTGGGAGTAAACCAACTTCCCCCAACCCCCACAGTGCCTGCATCTTGGCAGAGGCTGCCCAGCCCCTACCCTGGCCCATGTGGAGGTTGGTGGAGTGTGACTCCCCCTGCCTGAGATCCCTAGAACCAGGTGGCACAGGATTCACCCTACCTTTACCCCTGCCAGCAGCTGAGGACATGGCAGGGGTGTGCTGGGGGCCCTTCCCAGAGGCTCAAGCCATTCAAAGGGACTTCAGCTTCTACTTCCGAACTGACTCTGTAGTTGTTGCTGTTGTTCCTTGTTAAAAACATGCCTTTTCCAAAAACTGTTTGAAATAGGTGGCAATAAAGAATTAGTGTGTAGAAAATATTTAAGCCAAGAAAAGAGGGAGGGTAGGAAAAGATGTGCTCCTCTACTGTGATTGGAATTGTTACTTTAGGTCACACACAACTCTGCTGGCCCTGGAGTTCCCCCTCACCAGAGAGGGATTGGGGGGAAAAAGGAGAGTTTGGGGGAGAGGGGAAGAGGGAATTTGAGACTGTCTTTATCTTCATGAGGCAATATCCTGGTGCTATTTCAAGAAATGTTTCCCATAAGACATACATGACATTTCTGTCAGATGGTGTAGCAAATGTGTACGATGTAGCAAAACTTCAAGGGCTCTGATTCAAACTTGGTGGAAGCTAGTCCTGCCACTAAAGGTCTCAGGTGTGTGGCAACCTGCATCATCCCATTGCCAAGAGCTGAGTGGAGGGTCCCTCTGGCTGCTCTGGGGAGAGGGAGTAGGAGTAAGCAAAATTCTTAGGAGGTTGTGGAATGATCTCTCCAGAGCAGTGACAGGTGGTTAAAAGAGGGCAGAATTTGGAAATTGTTTATTTATTTATGTATTTATTTTATTATTATAAAGTTTATTCTGGTTGACAATTTAGGCCATAGACATGTACATGAAAATTCCATAAAAGAGATGAGTATGTGGGGGGTTAGGAGGATGATCCTTTTTATGCAATGTTGGATTCAGTTTGCCAGTATTTTGTTTAGAATTTTGCATCTGTGTTCATTAGGGAGACTGGTCTGTAGTTCTCTTTCTTTTTTCTTTTCTTTTCTTTTTTTTTGAGACTAGGTCTTGCTATTTTTGCCCATGGAACCGCAGGCTCTCGTTGCCTGGGGTACCACAGACTCAAGCAATCCCCAGCCTCAGCTTCCCAGGTAGCTGGGATTACAGGCGCACACCACCACGCCCAGCTATTTTTTTTGGATCTAGGTCTCGCTACGGGCCCCAGGCAGGACTCACGATCCCTAGCCCTGGCCGCTTCATAGGCTGAAGCTTACAAGCATGAGCCACCGTGCCCGGCCGTGTAGTTCTCTTTCTTTGCACTATCTTTATTTGGTTTTGGAATTAGCGTAATGTTTGCTTCATAGAAGGCATTTGGTTGCTTTCCTTCTTTCTCAATTTTTTGAAAGAGTTTTAATAGTACTGGTGTTAGTTCCTCTTTGAATGTTTGGTAGAATTCATTTATAAAACCATCTGGACCTGGGTTCTTGTTTTTAGGGAGAGTTCTGATGACTGCCTCAATTTCACTGCTTGTGATTGACCTGTTTAAGTTTTCTATCTCTTCTTTGTTCAATTTTGGATGACTGTATTGTTCTAGGAATTTGTCCATCTCTTCCAGGTTGCTGTATTTGTTTGAGTATAGATGATCGTAGTATCTCTATCTTTTGGATTTATGCTGGGTCTGTTGTAATATCTCCCTTTTCATTTATGATCCTGTTTATTTGAGTTTTCTCTCTTCTTTTCTTTGTAAGCCTTGCCAGGGGTTTGTCAATTTTATTTATTTTTTCAAAGAACCAGCTTTTGGTTTTGTTTATCTTCTCGATGGTCTTTTTGGTTTCTATTTAATCTCTGCTTTTATTTTTGTTATTTCTTGTCTTCTGCTGGGTTTTGGATTTTTTTGTTGCTCTTTTTCTAAGTCCTCAAGTTGGGCGATTAGAATATTTCTTTGGGCTGTTTTAATTCTTTTTGTTTGGGCCTGTATTGCTATGAACTTTCCTCTTAATACCACTTTGGAATGTTGTGTCATCATTGTCATTTGCCTCCATGTAGGTTTTAATTTCTTCTTTGATTTCCTCTTTTACCCAGTGATTTTCCAGAAGCCTGTTGTTCAGTCTCCATGTAGTGTTTACTCTCCTTATTTTCTTTTCATTGTTGATTTCTAATATGATGCTTTATGACTGGAGAAAAAGGTTGGTATTATTTTAATCTTTGTGTATTTGTTCAGGTTTGTCTTGTGGCCTAATATATAATCAGTTTTAGAGAATGAACCATGTGCATTTGAAAAAAAGTATTCTTTTCCTTGGGGGTGTAGTGTCCTGTATATATCTATTAGGTCCATTTGGTCTAGCTCTTCCTTTAAAGCTTTTGTTGCTTTGTGTAGTTGCTGTTTTGTTGATCTGTCTTTTGTTGAGAGTGGAGTGTTAAAATCTCCTACCACATATGTATTCTCATCAATATTTGATTTCAGTTCTACTAGTAGTTGTTTTATGAATTTTGGTGCTCCCTCATTAGGTGTGTATATGTTGATTATTGTTATGTCTTTTTGGTGGATTGACCCTTTAACCATTAGGTAGTGGCCATATTTACCTTTTGTCACTTTTGTTAATTTGAAGTCTACTCTATCTGATACAAGAATGGCAACCCCTGCTTTCTTGTGGGGGCTATTTGCTTGTAGTGTAGTTTTCCAGCCCTGCTTCAGTCAATGCTTATTCTTAGAGATCAGATGTGTTTCTTGGAGGCAGCAGAATGTTGGGTTCTGTTTTCTGATCCAGTCTGCAACTCTTTGTCTTTTGGTTGCTGAGTTTAGACCATTGACATTTAGGGTGATTATTGATGTTTACAATTCTAACGGTTTCCTGGTGATCGTTTTGGGTTTTTTTTTTTTTGTATTTGTTCTTCTTATGGTTTTGATCTTGAGGCTTCCTACAAAATTTCTTGGAGTGGAGCTTTAGTGGTAGCAAATTTCTGGAGACTTTGCTTGTTAGAGAAGGTTCTAATTTTTCCTTCATCGAGGAAGGATAGCTTTGCAGGGTAGAATACTCTTGGCTGGCACTTTTTTCTTGGAGTTTTTTGTAGATGTGACTCTATTCTCTCCTTGCGTGGAGTGTCTTTTCAGAAAAATCTGAGGTCAGTCTAATGGATTTTCCTTTTTAACCATTCTCATTATTTTTTCCTTATCTTGGGTTTTTGGAAGTTTTACAATGATGTGTTTTGCTGTGATTTTTCTTTCATTAACGTAGTTTTGGTGTCCTTTTGGCTTCCTGTATGTCTATTTTCATTTCTTTCTTAAGATTTGGGAAGTTATCCTCTATTATTGTATTGAAAAGCCTTTCAGTTCCCATGACTCTTTCTGCTGCTCCTGGGATCCCTATTACTCTTATGTTTCTTTTTTTCAAGGAATCTGATGTATCTCTGGGATTTTCTTCAGTCTTCTTACTTTGTTTTTCGCTCTCCTTTTCTTTCTTTGTCCTATTTCTGTATCTTCAAGTGTGCTGATTTGTTCTTCTATTTCATCTAATCTACTTCCATGGCTTTTCCCTGCATTTTTGAGCTCCTCTACTGCAACCCTTAAATCCTGGCTCTCCTTCAATTTCATTTTTAGGGATTCATTTTCATTCTTCAGTTTGTTGATTACATTATACATATTGATGCTATCTTTTTTACATTTTTTTTTACTTCTTCCCTTAGTGCATTAAATGCTTCTATCATTCTGTTGTCCTTTTTTTCCCCCAATTATTCTCTTATCTGTGGAGTGCATTTAACATATTGATGTTGGAATCTTTGTCTGAGATACACATGATTTCTTCAGTGTCTTCCTTGGTGTTTTCTGGAGATTGTCTTTTCTTTGGTGGTGATGGATTATTTTCTGTAGGGCTTGCTTGCATGTCTAAAGTTTTTCTCCTTACTGTGTTTTGCTTTCTGACTTGTTCTACATATTGAGAAACCATGGCTCTGGTGTTGGTCAGCATGCTGATAATAGTGTTTTCTAGATTGCAAGTAGATCATTTGTGCTGGTTCTGGTGCTGGTTCTCAAATGGGGAGGGGAAAGGTCAGACAGGTTCCCTCAGGAACCTGGGTGAAGGGGGTAGCTCTCTGGATCTGTGCCAGCAGCAATGTAAGGAAGGGACCCTCCCAAAGGCCTGGTGCTGGCGCCAATGACTTCTCACTTGGGTGGGGGGAAGGTCGTGTGGGTTCCCTGGATGAAGGGGGTGTCTCTCCAGATCTGTGGTGGCAGCAATGCAAGGAAGGAACCCTCCCAGAGGTCTGGTGCTTGCACCAGTCAACATTAACAATTCTAAAGCAAGAGACAATGACACCCAGAGAGGTAGGTACCCCCTATCAGGGTGGCTTTTTTTATTTCTTTTTCTTTAGACTGATTGCATATAGGACTTTTGTAGTTCCTTTGTAACCTACTTATTTTTACTAAATGGGTTTATTGCTTTAATTAGTTTTTATGTGAACTTTTTTGGATTTTACATACATTAGACCAATCAATCATTATCTTTGACATTTTAAGAGATTTTAAGAAGTCTCTTTTGTTAATACTGGTATAGAATGATAACATTTTTATCCTAGTAAACTATGTCTTCCAATTTTCACTACTATGTGGAAAACTCAAAATTGAACTTTCGACAACCTAAAAAAAAGTATCATTCAAAAAACTCCTTGCTTGTTCACAAACTGTATTTCAGAAAAGTTTTACCCAAAAAGCCCATATTGACACTTTTTCATTGGAAGCATGTTTTTCATGAAATAACTTCTTAGTACATTTTAACTCCTAGATGGTGAAGTATATCTCTTTCTGAATAATCTAAATATGCTGATACATATACTATTTAGGAAATTTTTCTGGTAAATGTGATCTTTAGTTAAAGAAAGCACTTCTTTTTTTTTTTTTTTTGCATGGAAATAGTGCTAAAACAGAAAATAGAATGTTTTCAATTAAACCTTACTAGTGGCTACTTTCTCTTCTAATTGAGTAACATAAAGAAAACTCCTTTCTTGATCTAATCTGCATTTGAGCAGCAGCTTTTACCCAAAATTTTGAAATTTTTAGTTGGTAGAGGGCATTTTTAGAAATTTCAACACTTAAATGGTGAGATAGTATCACATTCTGAATGCTAATTCTGAATTCTAAACACATTGATATATATATTGTGGAGAGTTTTCCATGTGAATGTGATTTTTCCATTTGAATTAAGCTCTTTTTGCATTGAAATGGAATTGTTCTTATAGAAGTGCTAAAACTCAGAAAAAGTGTTTGTAATAAGCTTTAGTGGAATCTAACTCAACTATTCAAAATGAGTAGTAAATACAAAACTCCTTGTAAGGTCACAATCTAGAGCAATAGTTTTTATCCAAAAAACCCATTTTGACACTTTTGGAAGAAAGTACATT
Organism: Uropsilus gracilis; assembly: GCA_004024945.1. Classification (NCBI taxonomy): domain Eukaryota; kingdom Metazoa; phylum Chordata; class Mammalia; order Eulipotyphla; family Talpidae; genus Uropsilus; species Uropsilus gracilis. Next base: position 13,799 of record PVHY01026618.1, read on the forward strand.
TTTCCTGAAATAACATCTAGCACAACTTACCTCATCCTAAGTGATTTCACTACTAATATAAAGCTTAAAGAAAGAATTTTTGCCTGAAATGGAATGGTTCATATTGAACAGCTAAAACTCAGAAAACTTATATTTGTTAGTAAGCCTAAGTGCTTCTTAACTCCACTCTTCAAACTGATTAACATATATAAATCTCCTTGCTCAGTCACAATCTACAGTTCAGAAAGTTTTTAGGCAAAAGCCCAATTATTTATTATGTAAACTATTTATATATTTCACATCATGGTAATCCCCAGGGATCACCTACCACCTCCCTTCCTTGGCCACTCCAGCTGGTCTCCCCACTCCCAGTTGTGTACTTTGATTTGGTTGTTCATATATTATTGAAACCATTTGGTTTCTATTTTTTTCTGACTTGTTTCTGCTAATATGATTTCTTATAGGTACATCCATGTAATCTCAAATTCATCAAATTTGTCAATTTTAATTGATGAGTAATATTCCACAGTGTGTGTATATATATATATATATATATATATATATATATATATATATATATATATATATCACATCATTTTCATCCATTTGTCTGTTTTGGTACATATGGGTTGTTTCCATGTCCTTGCAATTATAAATAGTGCTGCAATAGACATTCGAGTACAGGTGTCCCTTTGTAGAAATATTGAGATCTCTTTTGGCTAGATTCCCAGAAGAGCGATTGCTGGGTCAAGTGGTATTTTCCATTTTCATTAATTTGAGGGTCCACCACACTGTTTTCCATAGTGGTTGGACCAGTTTACATTCCCACCAGCAGTGTAAGAATGTTTCTTTCTCTCCACATCCACGCCAGCACTTGTTGCCTGTTTTTTTGATGTGGGCCATTCTTACGGGTGTAAGGTGGTATCTCATTGTGGTTTTGATTTGCATTTCCCTTATTGCTAGTGACGTTGAACAGTTTTCAAGTACCTATTGGCCGTTTGGACTTCCTCTTTGGAGAAGTGTTTTTTTAGATCTTCTCCCCATTTTTAACTAGGTTTTTTGCTTTGTCTTTGTTAGGTGATGTGAGTTCTTTATGTACCTTTGTTATTGGGCCTTTATCACTTGTATGGAGGGCAAAAATATTTTCTCACTCGGTTGGAATTCTTTTTTTTTTTCTCCTGTGGTCTCTTTTGCTGTACAGAAGATTTTCAGTTTGATGTTGTCCCATCTGTTTGTTTTCCTTCATTTTTTTGCTATCCATAGATGTGGCCAAAAAGGGATTTCTGAATTGTAACTCATGAAGGTTTTCCTTTATGTATTTTATGGTTTCAGGTCTTATGTCTAAGTCTTTTATCCATTTTGAGTTAGTTTTTGTACATGGTGTGAGGGAGGTATCTTGGTTCATTTCTTTTGGATGTCTTGGTCCAGTTTTCCCAACACCATTTATTGAAGAGTCTGTCCTTGTTCCAATGTAGGTTTTTCACTCCTTTGTCAAAGAATAGTTGACTATATATGTGTGGCTTTATTTCAGGGGATTCAGTTCTTTCCATTGGTTGGATTGTCTGTTTTTGTACCAATACCAAGCTGTTTTAATTACTCTGACTTTGTAGTATAGTTGAAGTCTGGAATAGTAATACCTCCATTCTCTCTTTTTCTGGTCAGGATGTTTTTCAGTAGTTGAGGTCTTTTGTTATTCCATATGCATTTCTGTAATTTTTGTTCTATCTCTTTGAAGAAGGTTGTTGGCATTTTTATAGGGATTGCATTGAACCTGTAGATTACTTTTGGTAGGATGATCATTTTGATGATGTTAATTATTCCAATCCATGAGCAGGGAATATCTTTCCATTTCCTTATGTCTTCTTCTATCTCGTTTAGCAGCATTTTGATATTCTCTTTGTATAGATCTTTCACGTGTTTAGTTAGGTTTATCCCCAGGTATTTTTATTTTTTCAGTGCAATGGTTAATGGGATGGTTTTTAAGTTTTCTTCTTTTTCTGCTTAATGAATGGTATTTTTTCCCAATCTACGAAGGGAATAGTATATACAGAGATCTTAGCTTTACAGAAACACTAGGAAATAAGGAGCTGATTTTGATTGTGTCATTTTTCAAGAGCTTTTTCGATGAATTCACATAGAGTGAAATCATCATGATTTCATGTGGATACAATGTTATCCCATGAAACTAAACTATTGTAAGAAACACTGAACATTATCTTATTCCACTCTAGAAAGTGAATACTATATACAGAGATTTTTAGCTTTGCAGCAAGTAGAGTTGAAACACTATGAATGAAGAAACTGATTTCAGCTGTCGGTTTTTCAAGAACATTTTGCTGAATTTACGTCTAAGTAAGCTTAAAGTCCAAATTTCAGGATTTTGCCTGGAGACAATGTTATAACAATATGTGTTAGAAATCATGAAACTAAACTTTGTAAGAAACACTGAATGGTATTTTATTCCACTCTAGGATATGAATAGTATACACAGAGTCTTACCTTTACTGCAACGTACAATGTAGGAACAATAGAAAACTAAGGATGTAATTTGGAGTTTGTTGGTTTTCAAGAGCTTTTACAAATCCTCACTATTTTGTCTCAAGAAAATATTCTTGCAAGAAGTATTATAAAACATGAAACTAAACTCTTGTAAGAAAAATTGAATCGTGTCTTATTATAGAGTAGAAACACTAGGAAGTAAGGATGTGATTTAGACTACTATGTTTTTTTTCCAGTGTGTTTTAACTGATTTCACATCTAAGTGAGCTCAGAGGCCAAAATCCTCATGATTTTGCCTGGAGACAATGTTATAACAAAATGTATAGAAATCATGAAATTAAACTTCTGTAGGAAACACTGAATGTTGTATCATTCCAATCTAGGAAGTGAATGCTAGACACCGAGCTCTTAGCTTCATTGCAAACTATAGAGTGGAAACACTAGGAACTAAGGACTTGATTTGGAGTCTGTTAGTCTTCAAGAATATTTTATTGAAATTTTGATTTTTTTTTAATTTAAAATTTTTTAAAAATTGCATATATATGTATATTTATATTTATATTACATCATTGCATTATTGTGTACCCTGGGGCTTTCCCACTTCACTAACACCTGTTAACCATCCTGATCTTTTGTGGTCTTCACCTCCACCTTCTTCCCACTCCTCCTCTCTCCCATTCGTTGTTTTTATTTTTTCTTGTTTTTTTTTCCCTATATCCATCATATAAGTGAGACCATCCTGTATTTCTTTTTCTTTTTGACTTATTTCTGCTAATATGAGTCTTTCTAGTTCCATCCATGTTGCTGAAAATGACATGTGTTTGTCCTC
>PVHY01026619.1:0-17133 GCA_004024945.1 Uropsilus gracilis
AAAAAACATGCTGACAATTACAGCAAAAAAAAAAAAAAAACCTTAAGACTTAGTGAAAATTTTACTGGTATCAGAGGAAATGGAGCATGAGGCAGGAGGAGGTAGAACTAGGAAGAACATGAGGTTTGGTGGAAGGCAAGTGAAGCTTATGTACACAGATACATTTCTATATTATAATAACATGTTAATGACTGACAATTTTAATTTTCAGTTTAAAAAATCAAAAAAATTGCAAAGTAAACGGATCTAACAACCACAATTTAAACAATTAACTCAGAAAGGCATACAATGAATGATGTGACTAATGCTTACACAAAGTGTCTCAGATTTAACAAGATCCTGTCCAGAATGAACACTGCTTTCACAGTATTAGTCTTCTCTCACCATCATTTAGGATTACAGATGGTGCTTTGAAATAGGTATAATTGTTGTTAGAAATACAGGATTTTATCACACATTATTTCACCGTAGTACGAAAATTTATTATAATGACAAAATAGTATTAGTATGTGATCTCTGAAATTACATGTATTAGATTAGCAGTCAGATCAGCAGGCTCCATAGTAAAAACAAAGGCTTTCTTTTATACTTCTCACATTAATACTAATGTATTCATAGGTTAGCATTTTGCCAATGTATATAAGTATATTGATTATATGAAAACAATGTATCAAAAGGCACAGGTACAGAGATCACCACATAATGTATATTGTCCCCGGCTACTGGGTATGTATAATACATGTTCTTTTAGAACAAAAAGTATATAATGGAAACAACTGGGTTGTTTTTATTTTGAAAAAATATAAATATAAAATATAAAAAATATAAATATATATTTGAAAAATATTTTATATATTAACAATCAAACATTCCTGGGACTATTGCTTTAATGCTAAATAAAAAAAAAATTTTTAACAGAAAGAAATAAATTCTAGTATATGATAATAAAATTTGAAATAATTTTTAAAAACACATACCTCTTGGATTCATACTCAAGGTTTCTACCTCAATGAAAGTATGCCTCTGCATACTTATGAATTACTTGTATATATGTCTCACCAGAAAAATATTTAAATATCTTTATATTTAATGAAAGTTTTAAAAAAGTTCTAAGACACCACTGCCTTATTTCATGTAGAAGGATTTTTATAAACAGTGTATTATTCATCGCATTTATCAAGGAGTCCATCAACTCTAAAACAGGTTAATTAATATATTAACAAATTAATTAGCATCCCCAAGATCACCCTCTGGTTACTTTTTTATACAAACCTAAGCGTGAAGAGATGGGATTTCACCTTATGGTAGAAGATAGCATAGGAATAGCCAGTTGCTTTGTGTAATTTTTATATTTTCATAACATACAAACAAGAGAATTCTATTTCATAGTATAACAACTGAGCAAAGCACTTTTTTCCAGGAGGCCGATGAACCATGTGTACTGCCACTAATTCTACCTTCCCTTGCCTAGGAATAGGCAACACATGAACTAATAGACTTCTATAGGATCCAAATATTCCCACTATTTATCATTTCTGTGCAAATTCATATTACAGACACACACAATAGTGCTACTTGTGTTCATCGTATGAATCATTCAATGATGTCTTTTATTTTAAGACATCATTTTTTATTTTTTACTTTATTTCATTTTTTACTTTATTTTTTACTTTTATTTTTAATGTACTACTTTCAAAGAGGGAACACTTCAACACCATGTATGATCTGGAGTTTAGGAGCACACCACACTCACCACCAGAGAACCTCCATTCCCCTCCATCATTGTCCATGGAGCTCTCTTGCTGCCTTGCTACTCATCTCCACCTCCTAGCAGTCTCAAATAAACAAGCAGTCATATTTCTAGTCTAAGTTTTGGTTTAGTTTTATCAGTTTGCTTCTTTATATTCACACATGAATTAAATCATTCAGGATTTGTCTTTCTCCTTCTGACTCATTTCATTTAGTATAATCCCCTCTAGTTCCATCCATGTTATTGTAAAAGACAATTTTTTCTTTTTTTTTTTTAATATATATAACAGTAGTAGTCTACTGTGTGTAGATATCATTTTCCTTAATCCACTCATCCGTCTTTGGGCATCTGACCCATTCCCATACCATGGCTATTATAAGCAGTGCTACAATAAACATAGGAGGGTATAAACTCAAAATTATATTTTCACCCACACAGCACCCTGTTTCAGACTTGTTTAACCAACAAAACACTTCTGTTCAGAATTCAGACAAAATGCTCTCCCGTGGATAGCCCACACTTATCTCACAGTTAACAAGCCCCAAAATAAATTCATCATCATTCTCCTAAGCCCACTGTGCAGGCACTTTTCCTCCCATATCATTTCGTGTCCAGTCTAGAAACCTGGAAGTCATTCTTGCCGCCTCCTCCCCCTTCACATTCAGTCCCCATCATCAAATTCCATGTCTCCTCCTAAATATCTCCCTTATTTCCATCTAAGTTCCTGCACCTTCATTATTTTTACCCTGGTCCAAAATCACCATAATCTTTCACCAGGATCTCTGCAAGAGCTTCCTAAATGATCTCTTTACCTACAATCATAGTGTCCTCCAATCTGTTCTTCCTAGAGAGTTATCTTCCTGAAGCAAAAATCTATCCAAATCATCTCCCCTAGGAAAAGCCCTCATAATGCCTTTCCCTACATATCTCAAGATAAATCACTTAACATGTCTCATAAAAGAATAGATGCTTATCTCTCTGGCCTCCAAGTTAGTCATCTATGTAATTTATGCTTCAAAATCTAGGCACACTAAACATTCCTCAACAATGCATTCTCATTATCTCATTCTCATACCACTGTCATATTCTCCTTCATACACTGTCCTACATTGCATCAACACTTTTATACACTCACTCCAACCATATTGCTCAGCTACTCCCAAAAAGTTCTTCCCTGTTTGAGTCCTCTTAAGTCTCAAATATAACTTTCTCTTTAAGTATCATCAAATGTAACATACTCCAAGATGCTTTTCCTATACCACTCCTATCAATAAACAATGTATACACGCACAAACAGTTGAGGATAGTCATCTTTCATCTTTCATCTGTATTTCTAGACCAAGCTATAGCTGCCTTTCTAGACAAAACTTCCCAGAAAGGAAAGTAATGTCTCCTTTATCCACTCTTTTATTCCCAGAGCCTATCAGAGTAAATATCCATTACATTTTTCTGGATTGGTAAAATAGCTGAGAATATTCTCAAATAATGGCTAAAATCATAATGAACCTCTAGCTAGTGTTAGGTATCATGTAGATTTATGAACCCTTAGGATTTTTTTTATGGACAAGAGGATTTCCCCTTTTCTTTTTATTTTCTATGTAAAATAATCTTAATGTCTCAATAAGAAACACAGTCCTCTAGACGACAAATCATCCAGTTCAACAAAATGGGAATGGAATGGGTTGGAGAGAGGGAGATAATGGCATTGAGAGGTACCCACAATTTAACCAAAACTAGGAGCTTTCAGGTAAGAAAATGAAGCACACTGTGACCACAGAAAATGGGTAAGTGAAAAGAAAAATAGCTATCTGAAAAAGAAGAATCTGTAGCTCTGTCAAAGTTGTCAAAAATATCCAATTCCACAAAGTCTAAGTTTGATTTCTTGGAACCAAATACTTTTAAATGAGAAAGGGGTGAAAGGGAGGAGTGAAGTCAAGTTCCTAGTAAAGAAATAGAAGTACTTTCCAATGTTGTACTTGGATATTCCTGGAGTGAAAGGGGGGAAGCAAAAGAGGAAAGCAAAGAACACTAATAAGATAGGTAAGGGTTATGATAGAGTTTAACAGCAGAGGAACTTCTGTTTAGAGAGTAGTCTACTGTGTCTTGCAAAACATAACCTAATATTTACTTGAAAAAAGGCTCATTAAATGATTTGGCCCTAATAAGTTAGGTGACCAGAGGAATTTCCAAAGAGAAACTGTACAACTGAAAACAATCCTAACTGTCCCAAAAGACAGAAGGAAGTCAAAGTAAAGAGAATCTCAGGAAGAAATTCAAAACCTATCCCTCTCTAGGAAGAAAAAGATGTACATCCACACTTTAAGATCATCAGTGAACACAAATAAAAATAAATGCAGGGAAGAGCAAACTAACTCCATATACTTAAAAATTCAAGGGAAATTTCCTTTCTATCCTTTCTCTCATAGCTCCTGCTATGTTATTACTAGTTCAGTCTTAAGCAAACTCTTTTTCATGTTCTTCTTTGTCTGATTTTTCCTTTCTTAGTATATTTCATTGCTTTCTCTGTAAGAGAAGTTTACCCATCATCAATACAATCTTTCTAACTTTACTTTTTACTATAGTCCTTTTATTTCAGTAAAATAAAAGTTAACAAGAAAGATTTGTAAACCTTTTCTTGTCTTTGATTAATCATCCTTTATCTTTGCACATCCACCTCAAATTTGGTCTCATCAGACTTACAACTATTTGCTGCTACTCTAAATCCCCAAAGGGCAAAGAAAAACCACACTGCTCAAATTATAAGTATCAAGTGTTCCAGTATCTGAAATCACATCACCTTGCTCTACACATGCAGGCTTAGCAACATGAATGTCTACAATTACACAACAACACTGCAAGAAAGGAAAATCAGAGTGTGCTACAATTAAATGAACACAGATGCAGAAATCCTCAACTAAATATTAACAACCTGAACTCAACAATACAATAGACTCACAATAATGATTAAATAAGATTTATTCCAGGAATACAAAAATAGCTCAATAACCACAAATCAATGTGATATACAAACTAACAAAATGAAGGATAAAAATTACAATATATCACGAGATATAATCATTTCAATGGAGGTAGAAAAAGCTTTTGACAAAATTCAACATCCTTTCATGATAAAAACTCTCAACAAATTCGGTTTAGAGAGAATGTATCAATACATAATAAAGATATTATGATAAGACAGTACCACAACTAACATTACACCACAATGGTAACAAGGCAGAAACTTCTCCTCTAAGATTAGAAACAAGACAAAGATGCTTATTTTCATCACTTTTATACAACACAGTATTAGCAGTCACAGTCAGAGCAATTAGGCAAGAAACAGAGATAAAAGATACACAAGAAAGAAGAAATAAAATTCCGTTTTGATTATATGATAGTACAAACAGAAAACCCTAAAGACTTCATCCCAAAATCATTAGAACTAAATCCAATAAATTGATATAAAATTAATATTCAAAAATTACTTGACTTTCTATAGAATAACATTCAGAAAGAGAAATTAGGGAAACAATATCATTTAAAAATGCATTGAAGACAATAAGATACTTACGAATAAATTTAACTAAGAAGGTAAAATATCTACACATTGAGAACTGAAGACACATTTTAATATATTCTATGCTCATGAATTAGAAGCCTACAATTAAAATATCCATACTATTCAACACAATTGAATATGAATTCAATACAATTCATATCAAAATTTCAATGGCCTTTTTCAAAAAAAGTAGAACATTCCTAAAATATATATGGAACTACAAAAACTCTAAATAGACAAAGCAATTTGGGAAAGAAGAGCAAAGCTACACCCATCACATGTCTCAGTTTCAAACTATATTACAAAGTTATATTAATCAAAATATCAATGAAACAGAGTTTGGGGATAGAGTGACATATACATGGTCAATTAAATTTTGACAAAGTAACAAAAAATAAACAAAAGGGAAAGAATAGTTCCTTCAAGGAATGATGTTGGAAAACTAGATATCCAAATTAAAAAAAAAAAAAAAACTGGACTACTCTCTTATACTTTACAACAAAGTTAATTCAAACGGATTAAAACTTTGAATATAAAATTAAAATTACAAAATGCCCACAAGAAAATATAGGGGGATAAAATATATAACTTTTGATAATGTTTCTGGATGTGGCACCAAAATCAAAGATGAACAATATCAAACTAATAAATTACATCAAACTGGAAAACCTCCTCACAGCAAAGGAAACCTTATCAGCATAGTAAAGGGGCAAACTATGGAATGGGAGAGAACATTCATAAACATATATGCAGTAAGAGGTTAATATCCAAAATGTACAAGGAATTCACACAACTCACAATAGTAAAATTAAAAAAAAAAAATACTTCACATCTTGGAGTGGAAAAAAAAGAGCTGAGTATTTTTTCCCAAAACATACAAAAGTCCACAGGTACATGAAAAGGTACTCAACATCACTATCACCAGAAATTGCAAATCAAACCTCAAATTTTTTGGAATGTGTATTATTAAAGGACAGAAGATAACAAATGCTGGCAATGTAGAGAAAAGGAAAACCTTACATATTGTTGGTAGGAATGCAAGCTGGTACAGTTAGTAAACAGTACTCCTCAAGAATTAAAAAAGAAAAAAACTAATATTCTCAGAAATTTTACTTCTGGACATATATCCAAAGGAAGAAAAATCATTATTTATCTGTTCTGGGTTCACTAGAGCATTATTCACAAACTTAAGTGTCTATCAACAGATGACTGAATAAAGAAAATGTCTGTCTCACACACACACACACACACCCCCCACATTTATTATTTGGCCTCAAAAGGAGGAAATTCTGCCCTTTACATCAATATGGATAAACCTAAAGGGCACTATACCAAATGAAATGAGTCAGAGAAGACAAATAGAGTGCTTATATGTGTAAGTTGAAAAAAAAAAGTGTAATTCATAGAAACAGACTATAGTGGTTTCCAAGGGCTGGCAAACAGAAGAGGTGATAAATAGGGGAAGATTGGTAAAAGTACAAACTTTCAGTTATAGGATGAATAAAGTCTAAGGAGATAATTCTTTCAGGATATATTTGTATATCAAATCATTAAGTTGTACACTTCAAATATAGCACAATTTTACTTATCAATTACACGTCCAAGAAAGTTGAAAAAAGAAATCTAGCATTAGACACTATGTATAATCATGATTACGATTCCATGTCTATCATAATAATGTTCCCATTCATTGTATAAAGGTTGGTAATTTCATAACCACTCATGTATATAATGTGTGTGTACAGCTAAGCTACTCAATTAGTTCTTCATATTGAAAGGAACATTACTGAAGAATTATGTGCAAGAGTAAATACATGATCAACACGCCCTTCCTACCTTTACTGCAAGAAAAAAAACATTTTCTGATTTACAGAACATAGCCTGTGCAATGGAAGTCTAAAGTGTAGGCAACTGAAATCACAAAATGTAAATTTAGCATTTTTTTCCAGGTTTTGTTAATAATTGCATATTTTAGCTTTTGAAAGCTTTTTGACTTTTTCCTATAAAAACTGCATGGCCCATGCACATGTCTGTTTTCATTGTACAGTGTAAAAACAAGTATCAGAAAAAAACATTTTTAAAAAATCAAGAGATTTTAAATAATGGGAAGGGGAGAAGGGAGCAGAAGTTCCAATTTAAGTTGAAATCAAAAACGTTTTTCTATAATGCTTTTGTAACTTAATAAAATTGTTTCATCCCCTCTTTCATAAAGCTCTACAAGATTCCCCTCTAGAATTCTAGTAAAATTCAAACTTTGAGGAAAGTATTTTCACCAAAGACAGTCTCAATGACATTACTCAGTGTTTAAAGCTAATCGGATTCCATTTAATAGACCACTAATCAACTTTTCATGTAAATCGAACAGTCATTGGATCCTCTGCTTCCATTTCCCATCATATTTGAACATAGGCAATGGTGGTCACAGGAGAATAGCAATATTGAAGCTGTTCTCAAGAGTTTATAGTCAGAGCATATGGGCCAGTTTTTAAAAGGGTGGGGGGAAAAGGTAATTTCGATACTGTATCTACTCCTTGTTTCCATTCCAACTCCAATTTCTGTATTAGAACATACCCCTTCCTTAAGTATGCCTTAAATATTTTTAATTTCCCATTACAGACCACAAAACTCATACTAGCAGCATATTAATAACAGTCTGAGAAACACAAAAACAAGACTATAATACACTCATATTTTGAGTTGGGTTAGAGAAGCTAATAACTTTGCTTCCATTGCAAAATGCATTAGAAAGAAAGAAACGGTGGGAGTAAGTTAACTAGAAAGTGTGGGAAAGAAAAAAATTGGAAGTTATTCAAAGTCAATTCATTTGCAAAGGAAAATGTGAATGATGCTATATACAAAATTCTAAGACTTTGTGTTCTATGCCAATTAAAAATTATAATTTTAAGACAAATTTCCCTTCCTGTTATATAGTACTTGAGAAAAGCACTTCAGATGCTTAAATGAAGGTAAACAAAATTAAAATCTCTTCCTAGGAAACACAACAAACTAATTTTTTTCAAAATCACTAATCATAAAATAATTGTCTCTTGACAATCTAACATAATTTTGATTAGCCAAGTGTAAGTCTCAGAAATATTTTTATTTTACTATATTCAAAAATATGGAGCAAATAAGTGTGATTCTGAAATATGAAACACAGAACTGTCCCCTCTACAAAGTGCTATGCTATTCTATGGCCAATAATGAGACAGTAAAACTCTCATTTTCCTTGCCAGAAAATATCTAACAAAAGAGGAGTAGTGGGGAGGAGGAGGATCAAGCTCTAGGCATCATCTTTTGGATTATTCCAGTTTTTTTATAATTCTTCTATTATCCTTACAAGAAACTGCTGTTAAGAATCAAACTAAAGACAGGCAAAATTACTAATTACATGTATTTTCTTAAGTCATCTTTGCCTTACCTAATTCTCAAATTTCCATACTAGGGTTTAAAATATATTATTAAATACTATTGTACAATACAAAAATTCTACTGAAAATGAAGATCTTCTGAATGACAAACAGTATTCCCATCACCCACTACAGTGGTTCTGAAAATGAGATGTCCCACAATCACCAGCATCACCAACATCATTTGAGAATTTGTTAGTATTGTAATTTGGAGGCCACATGCCAGACCGACAAAACTGGAAGTGGGAGGAGTTTTAGATCAAATAAAATGTGTAAATGAGACATGAAAACAGTTATCAAAACTAAGATAACAAAACTCTCATAACAAATAAAATAGCCTGTTCACTTCCAGTCTTTGAATTTAATTCTTTCAAGCATATACAAGATGTTTGTTCAGAGCAGAAGTGTCTCAATACATAATTTATTAAATGTACTATGTGTTCCCAGTTGCTATGGAAAGGTTATTCTTCTAAAGACAGGACAGTCCTTGCTCTATGAGACCATCGATACGTTTGGGGAGATAAGGCATATTTCATAATAAAGTATAAATCCCAAATTGGAGTATAGGATGAATGCACTGAGTCAACAGAAGCAGGAGTCCCATCTAGCCACAGCAGTACTAAAAACTGTCAAAAAATCAGGCAGTTCTTCAATCTTTATGGATACGCTGTGGATACATTAGTATAGGTGGGACATGCATGTAAGCTGATGGGAGAAAAGACACAGGATTGTGTGTGTGTGTTTTAGAGAAACCACAGATAATAACAAAACTTGCCTATTTTCTCAATTCTCTGAAAGATGGTACACAACTAGTTCCATTCTAGAAACAGGACAGAAGTTGATTCAGGATATAAAATGGATGCCTTAGGGCAAGCAAGAGTGCTCACACTTCAAGACTTAGCAACACATGGAAGATTTGTTAAAAAATAAACAACAACAACAAAAAAAAACCAGACAGCTGGGCCCCATCTCCAGAGTTTGGTTCAGAAGTAGGGCCTAAGAATAAATATTTCTAAAATATTCCCATTGCTCCTAATACTTCTAGTGTAGGGATAACACCTTGTAAAACACTGTCTGAGGGCACGAAAACTTAACTTTCTGGTGATTTTCTGATTTAAAAAATATGTAAAATTTAAAATATAAATATAAAATATAAGACATTTTTATTTTCACTTTGAAAGTCATTCATACTCTGAAAGTAAACACAGAAATCAGAAATATTCTTATTCCGTGTTCAAGACAACATTATCTTGGTTTTTCCTCCCATTAAAATAAACATGATACAGGGTAGTGATGTAGTTGAAAAGTTTATCCCTGGTGGGCGGAGTCTGGGATAAAAGAAGTGAGAAGAGAAGGAGCAACAAGAAGAGCGGACTACAACAAGAACAGCGGACTAAGAACAGGCCCACTGGAGAGTAGCAGGTTGTTGCAAGGAGCCATAGTGGGAGAGTGGCTGGCAGAGAAGTAGCCAGTGTGGAGTCGGATGCCAAGTAGCAGGCTGGGGATGACCAGACACTGCTGAGGGCAGGCCTGGTGAATGTGGCCAGATGCTGCCAAAGTGGACCTAGTAAAGGAAGCAAGTGAAGCCACAGCAAGGCAGCATATTTGGAAAGCTGAGTTTGCATCAGCCTCTGTTGGAAAAGTATGAATTGCCTTGGAGAAGCGGAGCAGCTTGAAATGCTGGAGAGAGAAGCAGCAAAGATGCTGAAAAAGGAATGGACATTGCAGGGTGCCTGAAGGTATGAAGGGGCACCATCTTGGACATGTGTTTGGGACTCTTGTACCAAATGGTACTTAGGGTGAAATATTACTGGCCACTTGTGGCATTAAGGACTTTTCGTTTCCCTGGTTAATTTCCCTTGTTAATAAAGCCCTGTTGTTTAAATTGCTTTGTGACTTTGGCAACACATGGGTGATGCATATCTAGTAAGAAATTTGGGCTGCAGAAGCAGCATTTTAAAAGGTGCTGCTTTTTTCCCCCCATGGCTTGTTGGTTGGCAGCTTTTGCCCTTTTTGACCTGATTTCAGAGTGTTATATGTACATATGTAAACACTGTACCAACTTAAACATGTCAAGGAATCCAAAAGACATGACTCATTCATTCAGATGTGATGTGGTAGAGTAAAAATTCTTCTCAGATTCCCACAAAAAGGGTGAAGTTGTGCCATTGTTAGTACCAAAGGGCAGTTCAATGATTTTTTTTTCACATCATGTTATTTGGAGTGATCTCTTGGACAACTAGATTAAATGTTCCTGAAATATTTTTAACAATGGTAAGCCAGCAACATATTTTCCAAGTCCTTTTACGTCTAAGAATATTTTTCTTTTATATCTACTAAATATGACAACTTGGTTAGAAACACTCTTGGGTTTAAACTACTTTATTTTACAACTTCCTTAACCCATTGCCTTCTAGTACTCACTAGAACAAAGACTGGAGACAGATTTACTTTTCTTTGTATATAACCTGCTAGCATCAGCTGTCCTTTCACCCCCACTCCTTGGATTGAATACTTAGAGAGGGTTTTTTATTTTTTTTTGTTTTTTCATTAGTTTTTAATTCAAGGAAAGAATAACTTATATGAGCTTTATCTAGGGAGGTATGGGTTCCTTTTCACTGGTTTTTTTTTTTTTTATCTACAATGCTATTTCTATTAACTATAAACATCTCAACTTTGAGAGTTGTTTTTTCCCCCCCAAGGTTACCTGTGAACCTTCTTAGAGTTGTTTTTAATTAAAAGAAACTCATCTCTGTTCCATATGATTGATTTACTTTCCATTGAATCTCATTCCTTTCTAGATTTCCCAGAATCTTTCATATTCATTACATACATACACATCAACAACTTTATTCTCATCATTTTTATCCTTTTTTGGTGAGTTTCTTAATATTATCCTCCATAATGTAACTTCACTTTGTGGGATATTAAAGTCAAGTCCTAATCTATTGCTTTCTAAGTGGAAAAATTAATCCTGCCATTACATTTTAATTTCCAATCATCTTTCCTTAAGTTACTGGCTCCCCTTTCACCCAGCTGCCCTTATTCTTAACCTGCTGTCTCCTTAAGGGTATTTTCTTATTTTATCAGAGAATTCCAGTAAAAATAAAGAGTTTTTATTTTCATTTTGCTTTAGTTTCTTTCATATTCACATGGCAGTTCTTCCTTCAATACTTCTGATTCTTTTCCTTCCTCTTTTTTCTTCAGTATTTTCCCTGAATATTTTCTTCCATGGTAGCAATTCCTTGACAAAAAGTACAATCATCTCATGCTTAGTCCATGATAACTAACATAAAGGAATAAATTGTCTTTGACATAACTTTTTAACCACAATGCTGCTAGTGGAATTCTTTGCAAAAACCATGTTTCAGATTTAAGCATTTTCTGGTGCCCAAGAGGTTTCATACAGTACTATTCTTGTAAAAGAAGAAGAGGACTTCTCACAGTTCCATTGATGAAATAAAACACTGAACATGTAAAAATTTTTGGAATTCTACTCTTAGGTCTCCCACAAGCTACCTAAAACCTCCGTTTTACGGCCATGAGGATCCATTCTAATCTCATTTTTAAAGAGTCATCTTTACAATAGTGAAATAAAATTTACCATTTTTTTTACAATTATTTCAATATTTTCTCAAACTCCAGATCAAGTTCTCCAAGGCAAGTAATATTTTAAACTTCTTTGTAATAACACAGATTTACAGGATATTTGCTGATAGAAATGCAGTAGCAGAGAATTACATAAAGAATTCAAACCTAATAAGACATTTTATGCAATAGTTAATAATTTAGGCAACCACATCCAGAGTAATCAGGGTCTAAAAAAAAAACCTAAACATCCCAGTTCTTCTTCTGCCTTTTCTGAAATTGTTGGAAGCAATCATTTTAATTATATGCAAAAAAGGAGTTACACATTTTACAAAGATCGATCAGTTTTGTTGTTTCAAATTAAAATAGCATATAAACCAAATATGCAAGTATCTAAAACTCAAACATGACTTTGTTTCAATGAATTCTATTGTAGTATATTAATTAACTCATTTCCATTTAATCTTTATCAACTTGCTAATAAAAACCACCTATCAATGATGAAAGCAAAACCGGCTACTTACTCCGCCCATTGTAATCCCATGAATAAGTGCAACATATGGTTTTTGGCAAGATTCTAAAAGAAACAGGGCTGTATTAGTTACAATATTCAAAATAACAGCAAATTCGCCTTTCCAAACTACAGTTATGAGTATTTTCTCTAGGAAAAATTTGTAGAAAATATCAAAGTAAAATATTAGATACACAGTTTATAAAGTATATTCTTTTTAAAATGTCACTCCGTAAACAAACTTGGTACCTGTTAACACCTAATACATACCTTTACAGGTATAGATACATACATGTCAGATATAAAATAACCTAACTGGTACAGATTTGAAGGCAGAGTCAGTCAAGTTTCTTACGACTAAAATATGTCATGATAATGTAAAGAAATTATACAATGTAAAGAAATATGAAGGGTTTCTATTTGTATATTAACAAATTATCAAATTCTTTTCCTACTGCTTAGAGGTTTTCTCCCAACTCTTTTATGAAAATATTCTGTCTGCACTGTCTAATATAGTAACTACTAGCCAAATGTAGATGTTTCAGTTAAAACTAATACAGTAACATAAAATTCAAAATTCAGTTTCTTGACCATACTTTGTCACATCTGTGTTCAATAGCCATATATGGCTAGAGGTTATCATATCAGACCACAAAAATAAAAATTATTTTTTATCATCAACCGAAAGCTTACGAGGTAGTGCCTATATAAATATTATATAAATACAGAATGAATAAAACATTCTCTGGTAATTCTGATGTAGGGATGTTAGACTAACAGAATTGAGGAATTGAGAGATGTTCATTTATTGTGCTTCAATGAGCTAATGTGGCAAACATCCTCTTCTCCACACTCTTTTAAAACACAAAAATTCTAGGGGGGGGGGATAAAAAGTAACTTTTTGTACTTTTTGATAAAAAGTAACTTTTTGTTTCTATGTTCAAAGTCAATCAGAAGAAATTGCCAGATACCAGAAACAAACTCAAATAAGAAATTTGAGTTATGACAGAACAATCATTGAAATTAGTGAGGAAGGCATGAACCTGTCAATAAAAGATATTATAATATCCACCTCTCTAGCTAGAAAGTAATAGATGTCACAGGAAGAGAATTGTAAATAACAGTAAAGATAATTATAAAGAAAGAAAATATTTAAAACATTAAAAGAAAATATAAGAGAACATATATTCCCTATTGTCAAAAACAACTTAGAGAATGGTACATAAAGGCAGATACTTATGCAAATTTCAAAAACATAAACGAGTACTATTTATTTATCATAAATACATAATAAAAATTTTAAATATGGTCTAGGAAAATAACTACAAATTAACAGCAATGGTTGCCTCTGCCTAGGAAAGGCAATGAAGCAACAAAATAAATTGTAACATTAAAACGTGTAGTATTCTATTTCTTTTACATAAATATTTCCAGCTTTACTGAGCCACAATTGATATAAACACTGTTACTCCAAAATGAACATGATTTAATCATGTATACACTGTAAAATAATCATTACAGTAAGTTTAGATAACACCTACCACCAAAATGAAAATTTCCATTGGAATGAAAACTTCTACTCTTAGTAACTTTCAAATATATGAAACAGCATTGATACTTATAATAACCATGCTGTATATCGCATTCCCAAAACTTGTTTATATGCAGAAGTTTTAACCTTTTAAGACCATTGCCCATGGTCTTAAAATGTTTTAAATGTTTTGAAAGAAGTAAAATCAAATATTGAAGGACTGAAGGGAACATGGGTATTTACTATATTTTTTCCTAAAATTTAACTCAAAAACATAGTTAAATTAATAAAAGTACTGTTTCACTTCCAATGAAACCTGTAATGCTGACTATAAGGAAATTTTCATTCCAAAGTTCCCTAGAAATAGGAAATAATGCTTCATTTTATATAGAATGCTGTAACCAAGCTTTTGCTTTCCAATAAAGTGTCACATTCAGAATTCCATACTTTAACTTTACGACAAATGAGTAGTTGGGGATAGCCTACTTGAAGTGTGATTTGTTCCGGAATAAGCAGAACAATTTAAACAACTTTAAGTCTGGTAGTAATATATAAAAGATTAAAATACTTTTATATTATATTTTTACCAATTCATATTAATCAACTTATTTCTTGATTCCATTTCCAAAACTCTCAACAGAATACACATACCAATGGCACTGTTCAGTATATACTCTTCTCTGAAGAAATCTTGAGCTAACTTCTCCTTTGCCTTTCCAGCTTCTGATACAGCTACAAAGATAAAGAAAGAAAATTAAATACCAGAAGGAAACTGGTACTTATCAAAATTTGGAAGTTTCTCATGTTTCAGACACAGCCTAATATCATAGTTCAAAGTAAAAATGCCATATTTAAATCAGAAATTATATGCTGCCACAAATTCCATTTTCTTTTGACTGATTTCTAGTCAAATAAATAAACATTTATTGGATATATGTTGCCTTTGGTAATATATCTTAAGTACATTATACAAACCCATTATGTGTATACACACAGTGCTACAGTGTATTCCATCTAGTTAAAAGTTTTCTGCCATTTTCATCTCATAGGAAAACATTTGATTATCTATTAGGTACTACACAACTGTTTTAGATGCTAGAGATAGCAAGATACCAAGATGGCTACGCTGGATTTCAGATGAATGAGAAAGCATACTAATCAATTCTTGCTGGTGCTGTACCCACTATAAGGATGGGAGTAGAGATGTAATTGAAAGATGTAATTAAAACTTTCCTGAAGCATGTCTGAACAATAGGTAGGAGAAAGGTCCAAATAGAGGAAGGAAACAGAAAGGCACAAAAGTAAAACTAACAAATAAGTACTCTTAAAAGACAAAAAGAGAATGGGAAGTGAGACTAGACAGGTCAATAAGATAGCAATATCTTTATTAATATCAATAGAAATAAAACTTCTCAAAGATAATACTACAACACTCATGCCTTTCCTATCTTTACGTTCTACAAGAATAATCTACTAAAATACAAATTGTTATATATACACATTGCTTCTTTTATGAACAGCTACATAAAAATTGTTGACTGATTAGCAACTTTTACATTAACTCAACAATAGTGATTTGTTTTTACTCAAATTGTTGCAAGTGTTGACTTCTTTTCCTGATTCTAAAAACAAAAACCTAGTGTCTAGTTCGTCATCCTGAAGTTTTCATTGACATATGCCCCAAAATTCTTTATCAGTTGCCTTTTAATCAATGATATTGCCTATGAAATGAAGTTTTTTACCTCAAATATCTTACATTTTCTCCTAACCTTCTTCTAATCTAATTCTTAATTGGTTTTACATAAATTCAAATTCAATAATGCTCACTTTTTAAAAATTGGAGTGCTCACTTAACATATTAGGCTATACTCTTTAAACAAACTATAACTGTCTGAATTTGAAATCCACTACTTTATACATGTACATTAGAATAATTTTATAAATTGTGATTGTACTTCCAAACATCAATAAAGCTAGGTGTATGTGCAGAAAATGATTCAGTTATAAGAAGCCAAAATCAATACATAAGGTTCCTACTTGTAAACTGACAAGATCACATGCCCAACTCCAGAGGGAAGGTAAATTACAGGCTGAAAAACAATACTTTAAATATATTTGTGTTGTGGGTAAAAGAATAAATTAGAAAACTAGTCAGTTAATAAATCAGATTAACTAGTCAAAATTTAACTTCAACTTTAAAACTGTTTCACTGAGTTTACTCTACTCTAAGTTTAATAGGTATTCAAAACAATGTGTTCAGTCAAATTCTTCCTATTTCAAATGTTGTAGACTCTCATAAATTCATGAATCTTATACATTTAAATAGATCATCACAAACATTACTGTCATAATATGATACAAAAAAAAAATGAATACACAAAGTAAGAACACAAGGGAAAAAAAATCCCTGGATCCTATTTCATGAAAAATAAAATACAAAATGTAAAATTTATTTTCAGTAGATGTAATATACTGACAACTAGTGGTGACGAGTACAATGCTGATATTCAAACATTTCTTCTTCCTTTTATCATTAGTAGTTAAATGTGTGTGGGTTGATTGACACAATTAGAAAGATAAGGATAGGGCCGGGCACGGTGGCTCGTGCTTGTAAGCTTCAGCCTATGAAGCGGCCGGGGCCAGGGATCGCGGTTCGAGTCCCGCCTGGGGCCCGTAGTGAGACCTGGTTCCAAAAAAACAGCTGGGCGTGGTGGCACACGCCTGTAATCCCAGCTACCTGGGAAGCTGAGGCTGGGGATGGCTTGAGTCCGTGGTACCCCGGGC
>PVHY01026620.1:0-17105 GCA_004024945.1 Uropsilus gracilis
AAAAAATGAAAACACACACAAAAAAAACCCAAAAACCATGGTTTTTTTTTAATATGAAATCTCTATTACTTTTTATTGATTATATATGTATATAATCAATAAAATATATATATATATATTTTAATAATAATAAAATATATATATATATACACACACACACATATTTTACATCATTGTATACCCTGGGGTTCTCCCACCACCTTATCACCATTAACCATCATCTTAATCTCTTTGTCCATCCTGCCCCTGGTTTTACCCCCCTCCCCCCTTGCTCTATGCTTCAGTTGTATTGACAGGTATTTTTAGATAGTTCTTGTCTTTTGTCTCTTTGTTTTCTTTATATCCCACATAAGGGTGAGATCATGTAGCATTTATCTTTTTCTTTCTGACTTATTTCTGCTAAAATTATTCCTTCTAGGTCTATCTGTGTTATAGCACATGCCTCAAATTTTTCATTTTTTATTGCTGAATAATATTCCATTGCACCCATATACCACAGCTTTCGATTCCATTAACCTGTTTTGGGATATGTACATTGTTTGCATATCCTGACTTTTCTAAATAGTGCTGCCGTAAACATCTGAGTACAGGTGTCCTTTTAAAGTAATATTTGTGTTATTTTTGTATCCTTTGGGTAGATTCCCAGAAATGGGATTGCTGGATTGAATGGTAGTTCCATTTTCAGTAGTTTAAGGGTATTGAAACTGCTTTCTTAGCTTTAGTCTCTCACACCATATATAAAAGCAAACTTAAAATGAATAAAAGACTTGGATGTAAGACCTGAATCCATAAAATACATAGAAGAAAATATGGAACAAAATTCTCCAACACTTAGATTTCAGAAATCTCTTTCAGGACACATCTACAGATGGTAAAATAGGAAGGAAAATGTAAACATAAATTAAAAAGATGCTCTACAGCAAAAGAGATAATAACCAAAACAAAAAGAAACCCAACCGAATGAGAACAAATGTTTGTCCTGTATACAAGTGTTAAGAGTCTGATAACAAAGATTCACAAAGAACTTATACAATTTAACAAAAACAAGGCAAAAAATCCAGTCAAAAAAATGGGGAGAACTAAAAAGACAATTCTCTAAAGAGGAAGTACAAATGACCAACAGGCATATGAAAAATGTTCAACATCACTAATAATCAGGGAAATGTGGATCAAAACCACAATGAGATACCATCTCACACTGGTAAGAATGGCCCATGTCAAGAAAATGGGCAATAACAAGTGCTGGCATGGATGTAGAGAATAAGGAACATCTTACACTGCTGGTGGGAATGCATACTGGTGCAGCCACTATGGAAAGCTATGTGGAGGACCCTTAAACTTCTATTCTCCTTTAATTGTATATTGCCTCTTACATATCAATTTCCTGGTGATACATTTTATTTTGCAAGTAAGATATTAGCTTTCATAAAGTTCTGGTCCAAAATAATTTTTACATTGTGCTCTTGCTCAGTAGTTTCCAAGGTACCCAGTAGATTAAAAAAAAATAAAAAACAAAAAGAAACATTGACACCAGGAAGTATTATGATTAAATTAGAGAATTATTATGTCTAAATGAAATTAGACATGCAGAAAAAGATCCTTTTATACTGAAAATAAGACAGTTTCCTAATGTAACTGCAGGCATCTTATTAGAAATGTCTTCACATGTCTCACACTGTGAATTCTAACATACTGGATTAGTATACTTAAAAACTTGAGTTGCTCTCAATGAAGCATATGAAATTGTAAGAATGCCATTTGTTGTATAAATAAAAAAATAAAATTCATGAGGAAAATATTTGCAAAGAGTAGTTGTTGAAATTGTAGATTAGGAGAGGTTGGTTGAACATTTATAAATGATTGTAGTAGAAATGAAACTAGTAGAGGGAGCAAGGGAGCACTGAAAGAAAACGAGACGGCTCAGTGTCCCATGGTAAAGGAATAAGGGTGTTTTGGTGGTGGGTGTAGTATGTTGGATGTGACCCTATTCTCCAAGATCATATGTAGTGCTCTAACTCAGTGTTATATCATTTTGACTATAGAAAGAATCATGTTGCACAAGATTGACAGAAAAATACCCAGTTGGAAATAGGAAAACAAGGTTTAAAAGTGGACTGACTTTTACCACAGAGGTGACTTGGAAGAGCCAACTAATTTCTCTGTTTTCATTGCCTTCATCTCAGAAATGAAGAAATTATAATTCATGAATCCAAAGCCTGTTTTCAGCTCTAAGATATCATAGTTTATAAAGAAGTAATGTTCTTAAATGAAGAATTTCTGAGTTGAAGATTTAAAGATATTGCAATAAATTTTTGAAATAGCTCATCTCTCTGGATTGGGTTATTTGTTTGTATGCTTTTGTTTGAATATATAATGATTGATATACATTTAAGAAAATTGACATTCTGGTTTGCACAAATAGAGATGTAAATCTCTACATATTAAAATATAAGATATCTCTCTGTAAATAAATAGACATCATCACCTTGTTGTGCCCAGCAATAGAGAATTCTGGTTCATTCAGCAGGAAAATTATTTCTGTATTAGATATTTTTGCAACCAGTAATGCTTAAAGTTTTAACCATGTGCTTCAGCACTTCCTGTATCAATATCATCTTTTTTCTGTGCCTACTTTGTGATCCATGTAATTGAGAAGAGAAATGCAAAAAAAAAATCTATACTTATAGTAAACAGGCCAAATTCAGTACAGACTATATATCAGAAAGTCATTCTTAAACTGAGATGTATTATTGACAAATCATTTATTGTTGGAGTTTTTACTGAATGAACATTCAGGAAATTATGGTTTTCTATAGTTCTATGTAAACTTTCTAATATTGATCATTGCACACACAAGCCTATTTTTACATTATAAAATTTATTTTCAATGTTTATAATTTATGATTTACTGCTTCCCTGTGATTGAAAATGTAATAAAAGAAAGCACAAATAAGTGAAACCATTTATAATCTCACCACACACAAATAACCATGGGTAATAATTTTGGAATATTTTTCTAGTAATTTATGTTATAATACAATTGTTATAATACTATAAAATACAAAAATATGACTATATGACAATGTACTTAGTATAACATATACATACATAAGTATAATTAAATTATAATTATAATGTAAAAATTTATGTTATAGTAAATTATTGAAAAATAATTGTCACTTTATCAACCTATAACTGTTATCATAAATTCTGAAATGTAGGTTCACCATGCTGTGACTATTTCACATTTTTGTAATCCCCAGGTTCTCCCCTCCCTGATCATCCCTTCCCTCTCCTGTCCCCCAACCAAGTTGTAAACTTCACTTTGGTTTCTAGCCTGTTTTGACTTTTCTTCCTGGCCTTTTGTTTTTCCTATGACCCATATATTAGTGAAACCATTTGGATTCTGTCTTTTTCTTTCTGACTTGTTTCTGCTAATATGTTTTCTTCTAAGTACATCCATGCTATCATAAATTAATCAACTTTGTCATGTTTAATTGATGAGTAATATTCCATTTTGTATATATACCACATCTTTCTCATCCATTTGTCTGTTTTGGTACATCTGGGTTGCTTCCGTTTCCTTGCAATTATAAATAGTGATGCCATAAGCATCTGTAAAGTTTCCTAAGTTTTCCTAGCCTTTATCTCACTCTCAGAATGCCTAGATTTACTAATAAATCTTTTCTTACAAGTGGATGTGAACAATGGCAAGGCTTTATGCTTTGCTAGTTGAATTAGATTCCCTTTGCTTTGCATGCCCCATACCAGTTTGAGCATTCCAAAATCTTTATTACTGCCAATTATCAATACTCAAAGAGAGATTTCTTCAGTGAATATAAAGGGAAGTCTGACTTTTCCCTCCGGCTTTAGGATTTTCATATACATTTATGTTGGTATTATAAGATCTGACCCATCACTTAGCAAAGTCAAAAATAGTTTTATGACCTTCCCAAACAAATCACAGATATAAATGCATTCCAAAATATCCCTGTAACATGATTTTTTTTAAATAGAAAAAGACAAATAAGAAAACTTTGCTTCCAGTAACAGGATACAAAGATTAATTGCTAAAGAATTAAGACTTTCAGAATTTTCTTTATTGCATGTGCTTATTGACCTTAAAACTGTTTTCTTCCAAATGCATCTAGCATGTTCAATAAATAAGGACTTCTTTTAAAGAGGAAAAACTGCCAGACCCCAGATCTTGATTAAAGTATTTTATGCTATTTAAACATGAGAATACATGGAACTCCTTGCAAATTACCATTACACCTTTAGTTTACAAGTAGCTTAAATCTAGATTTATGAAACTTATGAATTTATGAATCTAGATAATGAAACTACAAAACCAATGCCATTTCAATCAGGAACACTAATAGAGTGATTTTTTTTTTTTGTCCAAACCAATTCACTTTCATAGTGAAGACCATTATGATGCTGATTATAAATGCATGGATTTTAGGATAGGATGAGAGACAGAAATCTGTATTTTCTATAATTTCACTTAACTTATTCATATAAATATGCATAGAGAAAAGTGCACAAATCTTAAGTGTACAACCTTCTGAACTGTCACAAAATGGACATATGCACAGATTATTAAAAGGATTATCACCCATTTTAGTCTCTACCTGCATTGGTCTGCATCCTTTGTTCTTATATCACTTCATTCCCTAGGACTGCTCAACTTCTGTTCTCTCAGAAAAAAAAGAATAAAAGATAATTTTTTAATATTGAGTATATGCACCATGGGAATTACTTCTTTCATTCCTCCTCAACTTCTGCTTGCTCTACTCAAAAGCAAGCTGCCCAACAATTATGTCTTCTCATAATTCTCAGATTGTACACTACTGTATATTCAACATTATATATATTATATATTCAACATTATATATATGTCTATCAGTAACATAACTGCACAATATGTCAGCTTCATGTTATCATTATTTTGTCCAGAAAGATGCTATCTATTTTTTCTGAAATAAATTTAAATATAGCATGCTTTCTGCTGTAAATGAAGCTTTAGTTTTCTATATCCTTCATATAAATTCCAAATATACCATATACTTAAAATGTTTCTAATACATTTTAATGTGTTTTTTCAAAGGTGAATTAAACCAAATTCAGAAAAAAATTTCAGAAGGTCACTAAATTTGAGAAATAGATGTCCATACATAAATAAGGGATATGCATTAATTAATACAAATCTGAACTCTGCCTTGGTCTTCACCCTGAAAGAAAGATAATTAAAACACTGTGAAGTATTATTCTTTCGATTTCTGAATTACTGAATGAATGAGAAATAAAGATAATCGTATAAAAAGTTTTAATGGATGACTCATTATAAAAGCAAGAAAATGCATAGTTTGATGTTGTTTTCTCTATTTAATAATTTAAATTGCTCCTATATTTTAAACAACTGCTCAGAGTGTTTCAGTAATTAGCACATCAGGGATGCATTAATATAAAATGATCTTCTCAACTTTGGGAGTTTTTTAGACTTTAGTAATCTCCCTTTCCCAAAACATAAAATGCAAATAATTTAGATTAAAACAATATATCTCAATCATCTACCAATGCACTCTATGAAATATACATAAACCTGCACATGTGAACCTGAAAATATTGCAATATTGCCTGTTGAATGTTTCTCTGAGATAAGTAGAGATGCAGATATATGATAACATTTCTTTCTATTCTGAGAACACTACAATCGAGACAATTGTTCTGGGAAACTTCTATTTAATAATTGCTTTATATGAAGTGCTTTCCTTCCCCTATACCTCAAAGGTTTATTCTCAACTGGACTAAAAAGGTCACTCTATTTCTGAAATCTTGCACTCCAGAATAATCTATATACTGCTGTTGTTTCTAATTTTATAGATGTTATTTCAGATTTTGGCTCAGCACATGTTTATACCATGCATTGTCCATAATGAAATATAAAACTCCTGGATTTAAATATCACTGAAACACTTTGATCAAATTTCAAGAACATGTATAATCATTGTATAATGATTATAATCATGTATAATGTATAATCATAATTCATAATCATAATCTTCATTTCATTTCAAGACTCCAGATTCTTCTCAAAGGACATTTGATTAAATAGCCTAATATCACCCCCACTGGTCGTCATTAATATGCTAAGAACATATGGTCAGTATCCTAAGAATATATGCCCTGTCCCAAGAACTTTGAATCAGAGTTTTTTGGCCGAGATAAGTAGGAAATTAGTTGATTCTATCCAAATATCTCTCCCAAGTCTATGATTTTAGGAATGTGTCAATCATGTCACATCCTCTCCTAGTGAATTTATATATATTAGCTCTATTGGCCTATTTTCACAAAAATATGTTTAAGAAAATAATACATTAGAAAAAAATCACAAACCAGTTAATTTAAAAAACTGCTTTTGTCAAGTTTCTATAATTACCTCTCTCTACATCCATATGTGTAAACATATAAATATATAAGCATATTACTAATAATTTAAAATAATTTACACATATTTAATACATGCACATTTTAAAAGATTTTTTATTTACAATATCTCAAAGCTTTTAGATAAAAGATCTTCCTGTATTCAAAAAAGTGTACCAAAGGATTTTTTTTAAGTTGTCATTTTTTTTTTTTTTTCATAAATAGCATCCTTGCAGACTCTAAGCATGAGTAATTTCTTTAGGGAAATGTCAGATATATGATATAGGAAAGTGAGTATTCTATCAAGAACAAAGCCTTATGTGGTAGCACAGAATAGGAGAAGTGTTCAGTGAAATAACATTGAAGATTTCATTATTGTTTCAAATTTAAAACCTATTACAGTAGGAACTACCAGAACTCTAAAGAATACAACTAAACACCTGTATTCTGCATTATGAAAAAAAGATCCACAGTAGAATTACAGGTGAACTGCCTGAGTCATTAAATATCTTTGTTTCAGCCATATATTTACAGAAAACAGAATTTTTACCATGCTGTCACAGAATTTTAAAGCATTTTCATTGACAGACATAAATGGTAACTATAGTATCTGCTTTGTTATTGTGGAGGAATGCGTATGCATTTTCTCCATGTACAATTCATTAATAACCTTATCAATTACCACAATATGACAAAAATTTTGCTAAGCTTTAAGGATTCAAATAAATATAATGTCCTTGTGTTCTGAAAACTCACAATCAAACCAAGAGTCCAGAAGAACTATGAATAAAATATATAATTATATTTAGAATCAAACCCATTAACTTATTTAATGTTAGAACATAAAAGTAATAAAAATAGGAGTAGCACTTTTTTCTTTGCTCTTCATTACATCATTTGGCTTTACCTAAAGGCTCAATGTATTAGAACTATATTAGCAATCTTAGAAGAGTAAAAATGCTCTTTCAAATAACCATGTGTTCTTAACAGAAGGATATAGTATTGCAGTATAATTATATAGATGAATATAAATACACTGATGTTTCATTATGTAGTTATTGACCCAAAAAGAGGAAAACAGGATTTCTTCTAATTTTAAGTAAATATTCATAATTCCAAAGAATCTAAAATCCCTCCTCTCTCTCTCTCTCTCTCTCTCTCTCTCTCTCTCTCTCTCTCTCTCTCTCTCTCTCTCTCTCTCTCTCTCTGTATCTCTCTGTATCTCTTTCTCTCTCTTTCTCTCTTGCAACACAGTATGAAAAATCCTCTTAACATAAAAAGTAAGGCCCACAATTTGTTCTCAGGTTCCGTCATTTTTTTCCAAGGATGTTCCTTCTGTGCCAGTGCCCAGAACAGATAATGTGACTTCTTGAGAGAGAGGCAATACCTAATTCACTTGAAAGTAAAAAATTAATATTTAAAAACCCATTGAATGCAAAATAGTATTATACCTCTGTTATTAAAACTGAAAGTTAAAAGAATTTTTAGTTTTTCTCATATTGTATGCTCTAATAATTTACCATTTATGTAGATTTAGCAAAAAAAAAAATAACATAATTATTCAGATGTAACTTTTAAGAAATCTACTCATGCCAAACAGAGACCATACTCTTCCTGAGCAAGTTTAGTCTTAAATATATTAGGAGATGAAAATGCTCAGGTGAATCTATTTAATAATTGATAGTGGAAATAGAGTCTTAATGCAATTTCCATCTTCCTGTAACATGAGCTCTGTGTTTATTGCATTTTATTATTAGCTAATACTTATGTGTGAGTTACCTGATATATTCTAGCTGAAACTTCTATTAACAATATTAAATATTTGCATTTGAAAACTTTATTATCAAGTACTAATCACTCTCCATTAATTTCAAATAAAATCATTTAAGCAATGGTAATTGGAAAATTCTCACAATGGAAAGTGGGTTCTTATTCAATATATTCAATTTAAATGAATATTTGTTTATTTTTTTAGTTTTGAAGATTGGACATTATTAATAGTTACATTCTCTCACAGAAACAGAATACTTGTAGGTATCTGTGGGGTTATTTAAATCCAAAACTACTCTCACAACCACTCTGATGTTGTTTGTTTTATAAATTTGAAGAAATTCATTTCTTTCTGGGTTAATATTCTAGAACTACTGAGTCAAGCACAATAAAAAATGAGCAATATCCTTAGCAGCTCATGATTTCAATGAAGTAATAATCTAACATGATAGACTATTGATCATCTGCTGGAATTCTGCCACCAAGAACCCCAAAATGTTTTCAAATTATCCACTCCATTTTTGAACAATGCAACTTTTAATTAATATTTATTGATGTCTATTCTGCCCACTACATCTTTTTTCTCTTCCACAACTGCCTTTCAAATCTACTGCTCTCTAACTCTGGGAATCTTTTCTCCACCCATTCTAGTGCTATCACATCACACATTCCTGATGTGATCTTTCCTTTATATTATAAGTCTTCTGTTGCTCCTTTCTTTTTTTTTTTTATTCTATCCATTTCTTTTCCAAAGTGTGATATCTGGAATGGAAATCTATAAATCATTTGATTAGGATTTTATTGGATGCAATAGAGTTTAGAGACTATGACTACTCTTAGTTTGATCACTAATATTTATATTATCATATAGTATAATAATATAACTTATTTTAGTACTACCTTTGCTGTAAATATTTTTAAAATAATAGGATACTATATTATATCTAATTAAAGTATCATTATTAATGATAATATCCATATTATGATAAAATTCATATATTATTTTCTTTTCTGGTGACAACACATTTTCATTGAGCTAGAAAGAATGAATGTGGGGAAAGTAACCAATTAACTACTTTAAGGATTGTAGTACTTTGATATAATTGAAATCATCTATAGCAACATATAAAGTAGCAATTATGCAATTTCCACTGTCCAGGAAAACAGAGTCTTTGTAAGGGCCAGATTATTGGAGTTTTCTTCCTAATAAGTAGGTCAGACATTAGCTGGAGGCATCCCGAAAACCATTAAACATTCATTAACATTATGTGACAACACTGCTGCTCTAAGGAAACCATATATTTCTAAAGATGATGACACTATTTATTAGCAGATTATTTAAGAAAGACTATTCATCAAGGAATTTTTTAATGCTAACAAATAAAAATTGAACACTTAATTTATGACAGTGTCTCAGTTAAAACTTCCAAATGTATTCACATTTGTATTTCTTATAATGGTTTGAATCATATACTATTATTAAAACCAGTTTATATATAAAGAAATGTAAGGTTCCTAGAAAAATATTTTCCCAAAGATTATAATTCTAGGGACAAAAGAGGGCCTGAAGTAGGTATAGCTGACACTCAAACGCTTCCTTAGGTTGCCATCATCCAACCATAACTTATTATTTAATTATTAGGAAGGCTCACATATGTTAATATAACTATTAAGTTCTAGGCCTTAACAAATATGTAAGGACTTTGAATCTCTGTCACCAAGATCAACCTGTAGCCCTTTTGATGCTGTTCTGGCAAAGTTGTGATCCTGTATTTCTAAACTATATAGGAAATTTCACTCTATTTGTTTTCATATTTTGTAATTCAGAGAAACCAACCTGTAGCCTGGTCTTACGCTATTTATTTTCTCTCTCAAAATTACATGAAAATAACTCAAACTGCCATTGAAATATTACTGGTAACAAAATAGTTAAAATGTAGCTTATATTCCTGGTTTAAGATATACATTCTTGGAAGTTGTGTTTTCAAGTTAAAAATTAATGCAAATTTTGCATTTTAGTGCATACTACACAGTTTTTTCATTCTAGGTATTATCTGTCAATTGTTTTATAACAAAGTTGAAACTTTGGGAGAAAGTTTCTATGTAATTTTTTATGCCCTAGTTACCTTCACATATTCATAGGCCATATATACCTCAGTTTGAGAATAAGAGTAATAAGAGTCATTAATAATTCATTTATTCATTTTCAATATATTTACTCATTTAAAAGTATTTATCAAGTAAGTACCTACTTTATACAAAGATGATACCAGACAGAATATAGATATAAAACATATTATCTGCTCAAGTAAACCTGAAATAATAGCAAAGTAAATAACCTAGAAAATAACTCTAAGACTTATTGATTCTCTCGTAATAAAGACTGTTGAAATATATCGAATAGTTTTTAAGAAAATATCCCTGGGATTACAATGTTGTGAAATTTATATATAAATAAATTTTAAAAAGATAAAGTAATATATAAAGTAAAAAAAAAAGAAAATATCAATACGTTGTATTTATCTGGTTTTGTATCTGAAACCTATAGGACCATTCCCAGATAATAAATGAATATAGATTTCACAGATGTAAACATGGTGTCAAGTGTTCTCTTATTTATGTTCTCTGGATTTTTACTTCCATCAGACTATATAGAAAAAGAGATGCCTTTGAGAGAAAACCAAATCAAATTTTTCTGTCATTATATCATTTGATGTATTTTTTTGATGTGTTCAACTCTATGCTTCAACATAGAAAATAATTGTAATACTGTTTTCCGTATTACAGTCTTCCATACAAATTACAATTTATTGATTATTTACATCTATTACTTTTATTTGACCAACATTAATGTGTTTCACTGTTATAGTATTCAGTTAAGTTAGTCCTGTTTCAGTATTCTTATCCATCAACACAATCTTTTGTGATATTTAAGGGCCATTGTTTAGATTCTAATACATTGTTACCATTTCATTGATGGTTTCTGAATGTTCTTTCCTGTGATTCAGATGTTTTTATACTTTTAAAACTTAAGTTTAAGACATATATTCTCATAAGTACATAAATTATTAAATAAAAATTTAAGAATGAATATATCTTATAATTTCCTATACTATTACTTTCAAAATACACAAACAAATATAATATATACATAATCTCAGGCCTAGTTTTAGCAACAGTGAATAAATAAATGCCAGATATGCATATTTTATAAATACTCATTAAATAACCTGTCACCTTCCAATAACATTTATAAATTAATAGTTATGACACTCAAGTGTTTCTTGTATGCTAAGTTGTTTGCTGAAGTGAGAAAATGTCCAGCCAAAGCCTAGAAATACATGCCTGAGTATTTTAATAAAGAATAAAACAAAGTGATATGACTTGTTAAGTCATATTGTAATCAACATATATATATCCTTCTGTTAAGAACACAGGCTCACAATAAGACATTTTCGCCATCTGGGAGAATTTAGGTCGATTTCATGGAAAAGATGTCATTTGAACTGAATTCAAACAGAGGTAAGTGGAACTAGATATTGACTGTTTAAGGCTCTGTGGACTTAGAGGCAACATAGAGGATAATATATAGAGGCATATATAGAGCCTCTATATAGAGCCATCTAAGAGCCAAATACTGAAAAGTATAAAAATCATTTATAGCATAAGCCAATAATACAATGTCTAGAGCCTTACTCCAACTTTTGTATTTGAACCTCTATGTTTTACTGATTGTTGTGAACTTCATTGATTCACCAAATTTACTTAATGTCTATTATAGGCTAACTAAGCATATGACAATACATGCAGCATAGTTGCTATTCATGTAGGTATTTATAGTGTTATGTATCATAAAACACAAAAAAGATATCAAAAAAAGAAAAGATACCAATATGAAAATTTGTGAATTGACACAACATATTTAAGAATAACCCGATAGGTTTAAAAAATCATCAAACAATATAAAACCTCATATGTAATAAAAATTAGCCATGTTTAAGTGTTTGTTTTATAAATGATGTCCTTTTGTGTTTATTTCTGCCACTGATAGACATTACAGGGAAGCCTTAAGTACTTATTTTCCAAAGCTATGTAACAAATTACCACAGCCTAAATGGGGCTATAATGGCAAAATCTTTTCATAGTTAGAAACCATGGCATCTGTGGGGAAGGCAGCCATTTTAGGAATTCCATATACCACATTACAGAGTGGGGACAAGTAGAGACAGAAAGGACAAAGTATAAGGAAATAGGTGAAAAGAAGACATATTTTTCTAGCTTATACTTAGAGCTCCATGAAATGCATAATATACCTGTTAAATTCATTTTTCCCTGAGGTAATATCACATACTTTGCAAACTATATATAGAGAGAGAGGGGGGGGAGAGGTTGGATCATATAGATAGATAAGAAGCAAACATCATTTTAAATTTATTCATTCTTATATAGCATTCTAATATAGAATTTACTATTATAAAGTTCTGTGAACTGAGAGGCAACAGAGGATATTACAATAAGGCATATGTATGACCATATAAAAAGCAAATTATTAAAACAAGTGCTTATTATATTCAATCATAGAGGAATCAATATATAAAATTCTATATAGTGCTATAGATAAATCCTTTAAATAGTACTATTTATAAGGATAAAATAAGGACAAGTCTATTTGCAAGTATGGAGACTGAGGACTGTGTTTGTTTGTGTGTGTGTGTGTGTGTGTGTGTGTGTGTGTGACTTGAAACCTCAAAAAATGTTATCTAGCTGTAAGCACTAAGTTGACAAAAACAGTTCTTGCCTATTTTGACCACACTGATTGCACTGATTTTTATCAACCCCCTAAAAACTCCTTGGTGATTTGAAACCACTCATTTCTGTCTTTCAAGAATAAGATGGGTAAATAACTGTCATTGACCTAGGGAAAAGTGATAATTCATTTGAGTAGAGATGTGTCATACAAGAAGTTCAAAATCTCTGACTGGTCATTTTTATAAAAACTTTCCCAGGAAAAATGCATTCTCCAGGTGTCACCAGAAACTCTCAATGTGACCTCATCTTGGAGAGAGAACAGAGAGCTCAAGCAATAAAATACTGTTACACATTCTGCCCCTGTTCAATACATAATGAAAATTCACGAACTGTCTCACCTCTTTGGCAAGAAAAGTCACTCTCTAATAAAATATGTGAGAAACATCTTTGGCTATAGGATCAGAAAATCTAGACAGAGTTCTCTAAGATTTCACACATCTGAAAGGCAATATTCTCTTTAAACTTCACAGGCAGGGAGATAATAGAGTGTAGCACATGCTCATTAAAACTGCAAATGACTCAACCAGAGAGAGTCTGTCCCTATACTGTTATGAAATTCAAAAAAATCTTGTAACCTATAAAAAACTTTGAGATGTATAAAATCAACCAAGCAAAGGCAATACATAATACTATCCTGGAGATTATTTTATATAATTTTCAAACACAGATTAATTTTGCTAAATTGGAGCCAAAAAGTGTTACTGATTATAGAGGTCTACAAGTTAAATATGAATAAGAAAAGTGGCAATAATATTTATAAATGTTATTTATGTAATATGATATATATAATATACATGCATAGACTAAGTTGTATGTAAAAGATTGTTATTTGGGGAGATTAAATAGTCTTAATATTTAGCAGTATTTAAACACTAATAAAGCAATGTCTTAAATGTAACCTTCATTTGCTATAGGAATTAATAATGGTTTTCAGAGTAGAAAAATTAAGAAAGTCAAAGAAAATATTATGATCTGTGAGGAGAGCAATCTGTGGCAATTTATTTAGAAAACTAAAACAAAATGGTTCCCTTCTTCTGGTATATGACATATCATAACAACAAAAAGGTGATTTACTGTGAATTGTGACTTTGCTTACTGCAATTATTAAAATGAGTGCTTATTATACTTAATCATAGAAAAATTACTGTATGAAATTCTATACAGTGCTATAGATAAATCCGAATGCTGGACAGATTTCACATCACTGAATTGCTCTTTTTTCATATTCTCATCACTTATACTTATTCAAAAAAGTTTACCTCACTATTTTATTGTGAAAAAATCCAGGTAAACTGTGGTGGATACCAAGGAAACTTTGTAGCTGAAAAAAAATTAGATACAATGTATAATGTTGGTATATTATTCTGGAATTATTACAGTCTCTGCTGGTTATTTTATTTATATGGATAAATTTACAAAAAATATATATTAGCATACTAAAATATACACTACCAACAACTTTATATATATATGTGTGTGTATGTATATATACACATATATATATAAAGTTGTTGTATATATATATTGTGTATTTGCTAAGGTTTCCTTTCAGAGCAAATGGCCGTTGATACTGTTATTGAAAGAACAGAATGGACATGCATGTTGTAAGCGTATTTTTCCTGAAGTTATCCAGAAGGAGTTCCTTGACCCCTGAATAGATGATGGGTAGGAGGAACAGAAAATAAATTTAAGAAGGGAAAAGCAATAAGGAGAAAAAGATCAGTTGTCCATGATTATTTTTAACAAGTGATTATAAAACTCTTGAGGTTAATAACTTTCTCTCAGTTTTAACTGTGTATATATCAGCACCCTGTTTAAATGACTTCTGTGTAGTTGGATGAAGCATATACCTTTGAAATCTCAATTCGATTTTTAATTTAGCTAGTTAGTGCTTTCTCAAAAAAAGATACACACACACACACACACACACACACACACACACATAGAGTCTTTTGAAGGGGACCCATAAACTAAGGATCGACACTATCTGCCCAGTAAAAAACTAATTAGAACTTCTGGTTACCATGTCCTCCTCTAGTATTCTGAATTAGAACCACTAATATTTAAAGTTCAATAGATCATATCAAACAAAATCATTCTTATTTGTTAAGCATTTATCTATAAATAAGTCCATTTTATTGTTCTCCATAATGGAGCTTGAGCTATATGTTAGCTCTAACACTTTACATGTAAGTTAGTAAATAGTAAATATCCATAAATTTACTATAATTAGTATGAATTATATTCTAGGAGATTTTTTTACAAATAGTTTCTGATAAATTTCTTAGTGTGTTCTCTAAAATGAAATCAATAGCCTGAATGCTCATCAATTAAGAAGACAGATTCACTGATTCACCAGTTCACTGATTGATATAGTAAATTTGGAAGATAAGCTGGTTTAGCATTATTTGATAAAAATCACCATAAAAATACTAAGAAGACAATTCTTTGTTTGATTAAACTATTTCAAAGGAAGAAATTCCATTAACTCAGGGGTTTCTCTCAGTAATAGCTTGGACTGTGTACAGTTCCAAGTTTTAATTGTAGAAGAATTTCCTTTTCTTTTTTACTCTACAAATTACTTTTAAAATTCTCAAATATGAAACATTTTTCCTCTAAAATTTCCCCAAAATGCCCATAAGTTGACCACTATTCTATGACTCTTAAGCCATGTCAGCACAGCTGTTTAAAACATTGAGATCTCTCATTCATGCCCTTCTAATTATTTAGTGCTACCCTGTCCTCCTATTCTTGAACAGTAGGAAAACAGCTGCATACTCATGTGAATTTTAAGTTAAGCACATGTGCTGCAGTCTTGAAACACCTGCATGTGCAGATACTTCTGTTGCCAGGTAAAATTTTGTTCCTATGAATCACATAAGTATGATATATTGGAAAGAAGCATTCTGTGAGAGGAATTGTTCACATGTTAACAATATACCCCTTTAAGAGGTATACTTGTTGCTGCTTTGTTTTTGAGAAAGCACTAGGTAAACTGAGAGTCAAATTGTGAATTCAGATATATATATATGTATATGTATATAAAATGCTATTTAAGGTTCTGATAGTACACGAACAAAGCTGAAAGACAATCAATCTTGACGTTTTTATATTCCATTTGTTAAAAACAAAAAAGATATAAAAGTAAAATGAAATAGTGTAAAAATTAAATGACAAATAACAATGCAAAATGACTGTGTTCTAGCTCATTCAGTTCCTTACATATAAGGTCTAGAAAATGCATATTTGTAACTATGATAAATATGCTGAGTTGTTCATACAAATGAGTGCATTAGGAGTCCAGATTGGAACCTGACTATGAAATAGTCAGGAAACCTGCACAAAATTATTGTGAACGGCAAAGGCAGGTGGGAGTTGATATAATTTAATCAAGGCAAAAACATTCATACTTTCTGTGTATCTGTAGGAATGTGTGGGTTCCAGTCCTGATGATTTTACTTGAAGTATGTCTTTCGTGTGGCTATAGTATTGCCCTTCTTCTTTACTACGTATGCTTATGGCTTTCCAATTATTAAATGTCTCAAGATGGCTCAGGCTTGTCTGGCATATTTTCTCTATCATATCTTAAAATTATAATTTTTCTTAAAATTCTGAGATAATTTTAAGAACTTCAATTCTAAGAAATGATAGAGAAGCTACAAACGCCTTTATATATCTTCCTCAATAGTAACATCTTGCAAAACTATGTATGAAATCAGATTGAAAACATTTTGTGTCTGGCATGATGGCACATGCCTGTAAGCAGCAACCTAGGAAGTTGGGTCAGGGACCAGGAATCGAGGTTCGAGTTCTGCTTGGGGCAACGCAGCAAGACCTAATTCCAAAAAAATAGCTGGGTGTGGTGGTAAGAGCCTGTAATCCCAGCTACAGGGGAAGCTGAGGCTGGTGGTTGCTTGAATCCATGGTACCCCAGGCAACTTGAACCTGCATTTCCACGGGCAAAAATAGCAAGACCTAGTCTCAAAAAAAGAAGGAAGGAAGGAAGGAAGGAAGGAAGGAAGGAAGGAAGGAAGGAAGGAAGGAAGGAAGGAAGGAAGGAAGGAAGGAAGGAAGCAAGGAAGGAAGGAAGGAAGGAA
>PVHY01026621.1:0-17098 GCA_004024945.1 Uropsilus gracilis
CTCTCGCTAAAAACCAAAGGCTTCAGTTTCCCTCTGCACACCCTCCAAGTTATACATTCTCTCCCCCAGCATCCACACCTGGAATTTTGCAACAAAGTAAAAGTACCCATCTTATTTAGGCCTCTTTTACCTCTGTATTTTTCAGACACAGCTAATGCAATGCCTAAGTTTTATGAACATATACACTGCCCATATGGGGTCACGGCTTCAAAAATGTAATTAGACTTTATATTTTATGCCACCTGAGGCCTAGGAAAGTTGAGATGCTTTGTTTTAGCAACAGAAGACATTTTTACAAGCTAAAAATAAACGCACAATTCTAATATATAAAATATAGACTTATAATTTATGTTAAAATTTATATAACACTATTGATTAGGAAGTCAATGACAATGTTTTTGATGAACACAAAAATGTGAAAAAAAGTTTATCATTGTTGTAAACCTTTGAGATAAATTCATGTTTTTATTAGTTTAATTTACAACATTTAGGGGGAAAATCTGACTTATACACTAGCAGTTGGAAATGGTTTCAGGTTTTTATACTGTTCAATTCATCTTTTATGATTTTTCTCTTACATAGAAATGACAAAAGATTTATTCTGAGATACATGTAAATACTCAACACATAACTTGAAATATGTTAAACTTTGGTATATAATATAGGTGGGCATATTTTTGTATGCTTTCTAATGTATATATTCAGATATGTGCATGTTGTTTACTGGTTTTTAAAAAAAATATTGAAATTCAGATACTATAAATTTTAAGTGTATAATCCATACAATTTCAGTAGTTTTATAGAATTGTGTAAACATTATCATCATCTTTCTATCCCCTTTGAAAGCTTCCTGCAAATCTGTGGTTACTAGTGCCAGTTGCAGCCTCCCCACCCTCCTTCCCCTTATTTCCTGACATTCCAGCTGAGAAGGGTAGATGGTCACTTGAAAGCTGATTGGGGTTTGTGTAAAAATACTCACACGTCTGTGTTCTTGTAAAAAGCATCTGAAGCAGCTATACAAAACATATGGGAAAAGATTAAAGTTGAAAGTGATTTTGTGATTAAGAGACTTGTAAGCTGATGCTGATGTCCCAAGTTTTCATTGTATAATGATGTTCTATTGACTGGCAAGATGTTAATTCATTCTCTATGACTTTCAATGCCACCAGAAGGAAGATGTATAATTCCTCATAAATCTGAGCTCATATTTGCCACTTAGGATCCTTGAAATCCATGTTAGTGGCTTCATGTACAGATTCCTGTGCCTGTGTGTAGTAAAGCAGCGTCTGGCTTTTACAAGTTCTAATATTCTGTTTCTGTGAGAACACTGTTGCTCTTGCAAAACTGTTATAAAAATTCACCTGTTTGTCTCTCAGTAAAAGAGGCAACGGCTATATAGAAGTTTCCATTACATTTTTTTTTAGGCAGATTGATTCCATGGATTTAAAAGTTTCCTTTACTGGAACTGATGGGGTGACAATGGTCTCTTGAAAAAATACTTTGTTACCCATTGAGTCAATTAAGAAGTATGGAACAAGCCCTGAGGAGAGTAAAAGACCTCATTGATCAGTGTGTTTGGTGAGAAGAAGCAGTTGTTCACCACTGTCAGAATGTATTATGGTATGCTCTTATTGGAAGGAAGTGATATAAAGAGTGAGTTTGAGCAAGGATCTAATGATCCTATAGAGCTTCCTTGATTACCAAATTAGGGAACCCTGCCATTGTGCAGGGTGGCTAGGCTTAAAAATTACAAAGAAATCTGTGCTGCCAGCCCCTTGCTGAACAGGTAGACCAAGGCCCTCTGGCAGAGATCTGTGCATTTCACACAGATGTTCACTGAAGGCATTTGGCATCACTTGCTAAATTCACCTTCTTTTTTCAAGATCAGATAAGTTTAGGGTAGGCGCTAAGGCCCCTTCTTCTCTAACTATATCTGGAGACTTTATGCTCTGGTTAAAGTGTGTTGAAAGCTTTATGACACTTAATGTAATCAAACTTATCAACTTTTACAGTGGGCACAAGTCACTGTGGTTCCTAGAAACCCTCCCCTCACCCCCCATTGTCACAGTCAAATATTTACATTTGTAAACAAACTCAAGT
The DNA here is from genome assembly GCA_004024945.1 of Uropsilus gracilis. Classification (NCBI taxonomy): domain Eukaryota; kingdom Metazoa; phylum Chordata; class Mammalia; order Eulipotyphla; family Talpidae; genus Uropsilus; species Uropsilus gracilis. The sequence goes on from PVHY01026621.1 coordinate 2,101, forward strand.
TAGACTGTGAACTGGTGAGAATTTTAGCTGGGTTTTTGGAGCCAATATCCACAAGATATTGGTCCATTAACTGCTGAATGCACTATAGGAATAGTTGTGTTAAAAAAAATTCCTCATGCCTAGTTGCAGTCATCCCCCTTCCCTATTCAAAACACCAGAAATCCTCTAATCTACATTCTGACTCTACAGCTTTGGCTTCTGGGCATTTCATCACAAGTAACTCTAGTCTGTTTTTGTATGACTTCTTTCACATAGCATGTTTTGAAGTAGCACAAGCCATTAAATTTTATTGCTAAACAGGATTCTATTGTGTGGATTGATCAATTTTTGTTTACTTTTTAAAAATTAGTTGGTAACAGTGATATCCACTTATTGCTGAACAGCCACTTTTCACTGGTTGATTATTTTGATTGATGCTATTATACATCTCTTATACATTTTCTTACGGTCATTGTGTGAATATATTTTGTTATTTCTGTTTAATAGATTCCTAAGACTTAATTTTCTGAGTCATACGGTGAATTTATGTTTTACTTTTTTAAGAAACTGCCAAACTTTTCAAAGTAATTGTAGCATTTTACATGCCCATTAGCAAAGTATGAGGATTCCATTTCCTCTACTCTCACCACACTTGTTTTGTCTCTGATTATAATCATTGTAGTGGTATGAAGTGGTATCACATTGTGATTTTAATTCGATGATATTAAGCATTGTTTTTCTGTGCATATCAATCATTTCCCATATCTTTGGTAACATGCCTATTAAATTTTTGGCCCATATTTAAATGGGTTATTTATCTCTTGTAAGAGATAAATATTAAGAGATATGTAAGGGCTCTTTACATGTTCTGGATCCAAGTTGTTCCTTTTTCCTATACTAAAAAAAAAAAAAGGCAGATTCTTGAGTGTGCCTCCCCTCCCCCAGTCACAATCCAAGGCTCCCTGCCCCTGGTAATGCTACAACATGGCAGTGGCTAACTGTAAGGATGGCCCCAACTTCTTCAAGATGGTAGAGGGATTCTTCATTTGCAGTGCCAGCATCATGGAAGACAAGCTAGTAGAGGACTTCAAGATCAGAGAGCAAGGAGCAGCAGCAGAATCAGTGCAGAGTGCCCTGCAGCCCATCAAGACCTGGAACCATGTTCTGAGCTTATACTCCCCATCTGGAACAATGACAGGGAGATTACAGAAATCTGTCTGGCCTATTACAGCCAACACTACATGCCCTGCAAGGAAAGTATTTACTACAACACTGAAGTGAGAGTTGATGAAATAAAGGTTTTGGCTTCTCTGATGACATATAAGTGTGCTGTGGTGTACATACCATTTGGGTGTGCCAACGGAGATGTTACTATCAATTTCAAGAACTAGACTGATCAAGAATTAGAAAAAAATCACAAGCAGGTTCACATGGAGCTGGCAAAGAAGGGTTTTATTGGTCCTGACACTGATACATCTTTCCCAACTATATGAGCATCGCAGAGTGAGAGATACTCTAGATTGCTGACATTTGATAGCTCAGTAGAACACTATAATGTTAATGATCATATCAGTGTAAATGGCAAGCCCATTAGGCAGGGTGGAATTCACAGATTTCTGCTATCGCCAAGGAGTTTTCCATGGAATTGAAACTTCATCATTGAAATTTCTTACATAGCTATTTTAGGAGTGATGCAGGGTTTGATGAAAAATTGTAGTTCAGGAATTTGGTGATCTTTATTGATATCTTGGTACTATTGTACTGGTGTTGATGAATATGAAGGGACCATATACAGTTCAGATGGTATTGTTGAGTACAAGTTGCAACATGGACCAATTCTGGGCTGTGCAAGGCAAAACTCAGGCAAGAGTATATCTTGGAAACTACCTGTGACATACAGATTCCTGATGCTAGCAAGATGCAGATGATCAAATCCAGTGCACTTTCAGTCAAAGCCTATAAATAAAATGGCCTATAAATAAAATTTCTCTTCTATTTGACTCTGCTGCCTTACTCCATGGCTGTTTCCCAAGATCATTGCTGAACGTGCCAACTAACTGACAACTCCAGAAGCTGGTAAAATTTTCCTGGAGAGGAACATTATATTTATTCTGGATTTGTATTGAATGCTGAAGGAGTGTTAAGATCTTACTCTGAATGACTGAAAAACCTAAAATCATGTCAGCTATGACTTTATGGCCGATTAGCCTTCAAATATAGAAGAGATTTTAATTGCCACTTGCTCATGTCTGTTTAAGAGAGTTTGGAAAGAACATTTGGAAAGCACTTCGCCTCTCCCTGTCATACCCACTGCAGTATTCCAAGCCAGAGTATCAGGTGACTGTGAGGAAGATATCATGCACCCTGATGCCTTATGCTATGGAGCATTCTTCCAGGCAAATCATGCACACAATTATGAAGTATAACCCAGGATCTCAGTATCATGAGAATGACTGCCTATGAGAAAGTCTTCAAAATGTTCAATGAAGCTGGTATATCCTTGACATGGGTGGGTTATGGCTGACTTTTCACTACCTTTTCGTCTTTTCGTCTGCTGACCTTTGAGTTAACATGTAATCACAGAAATCTCTCTTATGACTTATTGGATAATGGATCCCATCATTCTCAATATGCCAGTCCAAATCAGTACCTCAGAATGAAAAACTTAAGTTTAGGAGACTGTATGTAAATTGATGATTGTGAAAGTAGAAGTTACCATCTCTAGAGAGCTATTTGGGTATTTGACCTTTAAATAAAATGTCACTCGCATCTTGCTGTGCTACCTTGCTCCATAGCTGTTTTCCAACACAGTCAAAGCTGTGATTCCCAAATTGTCCAAGAATAGTCATTTGCTTATTGTGTTAGCTCTGGATAAATCTGAGATGTGTTGTGACTTCTAAGCTGGTAGGTAGCATTTTCAGAAGATGACATATTCCTCAAATGAGTTATCAATATTTTGTATCAACAAAATAACTCAATTTTATAAGCTGCAGACAAAAATAAATATTGCTTCTCTTTGTATATTTTGTTCTATTAAAGTAAAATAAAATTGCTTTTAATTAATTGAAAAAAGGAATAGCATATGCAGTGTTTACATTTTTTAATTGTACTAAATGGGATCAAAATATGTACTTATATTGGGGAAAACATTATGTCATAAATATATCCTTTTTATCATATATGTATGTATTTTGCAAATGTTTCCCTCAATCTGTGGTTTGTCTTTTCATGCTCTTAATAACTAAAATATATTTTGGGAACAAAATATATATTTGCCTCTGTTTGTGGATTCCCTGAAGCATCGCCTTAGTTTTCTGTGATTTCAGAACAGTTTGAAACTTGCTGATACTGAATATTCAATGGCATTTATTTTTATTATATTAATTAATTATTTTTTGAGGGAACTGCGGACTCATCTGGGGTAACTGGGACTCAAGTGATCCCCAGCCTCAGCCTCCCAGGTAGATGGGATTACAGGAGCACACCACCATGCCCAACTATTTTTTGAGACTATGTCTCGCTATGTTGCCCCAGGCAGATCTTTAACCTGCAGAATCAATCCATTCCCAGGCTCAGCCTCCTGTCCTAGGCTTGGGATTAAAACCATGCGCCATCGATGCTGGCTATTTTTAATTTTTTTTTTTTAAGACTAGGTCAAGGTTCGAGTCCTGCTGGAAGCACGTGAGACCTAGTTCCAGACCTAGTTCCAAGAAAATATAGCTGGGTGTGGTGGCATGCGCCTGTGATTCCAGCTACCTGGGAAGCTGAGGTTGGGGATTGCTTGAGTCTCTGTTACCCTGGGCAACGTGAGCCTGCGGTTCCACAGGCAACAATAGCGAGACCTAGCCTTTTTTTTTTTTTGAGACTAGGTCTCACTATTGTTGCCCATGGAACCGCAGGCTCACATAGCCCAGGATACCATGAACTCAAGTGATTCCCAGTCTCAACCTCCCAGATAGCTGGGATTTCAGGTGTGCGCCACCAAGCCCAGCTATTTTTTGAGACTAGGTCTCGTTATGTTGCCCTAGGGTCCATAGAAACCCATGGACTCAAGCGATTCCTAGTCTCAGCCTCCCTTTCTACACTGGGATTAAAGACATGCGCCACCGTGCCTGGCCCTTCAATGGCATTTATATAGAGCAAGCTAAGCTCAGTAACTCATCTTTAGTGGAATCATGGGGCAGTAGAATTGGTAGGGGACTTCCAATTGAGCAAATACCCTTCTAATTCTGTAAATAAATTCCAAAAGGTTTGCATGACTTAATTGCAACTACTTTATGCAAAGTTTTATGAAATGTAAAAGTTGGTGGCACAGCTTAGATTTGAGGACAAACAAAAGCATCAGGAGGCATGAATTCATTTAGGTAAGACTACAAAATAAGAAATGTCAGCATTTCTTCATAAACCTGGTGATATATTTGTTGACTTAAAATGGCATCAAAAAAAGTGAGGAAGAAGTCTGAACTGTGTAGAATCCAGACTATAATAATAGAAACCTACTCCAATGACTTTTAAATAACAACAACAGTACCTCATGGTGTTAAGAGAATTGCATTGTGTTCAATATTTAATGGCCAATTTTGGATAGTTCCCTGAAGCCACCTCATGCCTCCTTTGCATTTATAATTTTTGTGTCTTTTTTCATTGAACTAACCTTGTTCATTCAACAAGAAGTCTTGAGCACCTACTTCAATATCAGAATGTGACCTTAAAAAGGAATCCACATCCTGATAAAATACACAAACAGTTAAAATTACATATAAAGCTGCAGGATATAAAATCCACATGCACCAATCAGTTATTTTGTTTTCAGATTGTACAAGAACTTAGTCTAACGGACTTGTTCATTTTCACAACTATTGTGTAGACTTTATGATGGACACAAGATTTCAGAAATTAACAGGATATCTCAGTTTCTATAGGTCTGTATTCTTTTTTGTTGCTGTTCTGGAACCACCACTGTGTGGCCCCCTTTTTTTTTTCATTTTCCTACAACCTAGGTCATATTTGTGTAATTATTGATCTCCTTATGTATGGCCCTCCCTCTTCCCCCTCCCCCTTAAGTCCTCCCTCCCTTCACACCAACTCCCTTCTCTCTGTAAATTATTGACTGATAAAGTTGTTGGTCAGTTGGTCGTTGTTTGGCCCATTTGTCTCTTCCTTTATCCAATAAGTCTTCTTTTGCTGGGTGAGGACCTGAGCTCCTGTGACTTATTGGTCCATGCTGTTTAAATTTCTAAGGCAGGTAGCCAGTCCAAGCTCATTTGGGACCTCATGTAGGGCAAGTGTGTGGCATTGCTCTCCACGTTTCTTTATTGTGGCATTTTTCATGTAAAGTTGAAAGCCTCCTTTTCTCCAGACCTCTGTGGTCACTGGAATTCGTTACTCCTTGTTCATGCTGGCTGCCTCCTCTGTTCTGGTGTCTGTCCTGTGGTGCTACTTTTAAGCCACTTTTAAGTTTTGGCCTCTGACATTGTGATCCCAACTTCAGTCATTGGAGTTAGAGAGGTTCTGCATTGTGGACAGACTCTAACTCCTCTTCATTCTTGTGATTTACAGTTCTTTTGTGGGGCTGCACCCCCTTCTCTGTGGCTTTCTTTCCTGAATGGGAGAGGAGGGCACATCACTCATCTATGTGGCATCGCTGGATCAGGGAGTTGTTTCTTTAACCCCTAGAGCATTATAGGTGAAGCTCTTAGCCAGCTCTATGTAACTAGTCTCACAGTCCTGTCTTGTGATTCTAATCTTGCTTAGTTTGGGTCTCACCCAGGTGATGATCATGCATAGGGCCTTTGTTTGTTCTTTTATTCTACTGTGTGTCAGTCAGTAGATTGTTGGTTTTCTCATTTCCAGTGAGATCTGTTAGAAGTGGGAGTGACAAGAGGGGGAAGGAACCCCCCCCCATCGGTAGCCTGTGCACCAGCAGAGATGCTGCCCCATCCCTGGACATATTTGATGATTTTATGATAACATGAATGTACTTAGAAGAAATCATATTATCAGAAACAAGTCAAAAAGAAAAAGATAGAAACCACGTGGTTTCACCAATATATGGGATATAGGGAAAAAATAAACAAAAGCCATGAGGAAAAGTCAAAATAAGGTAACCACCAAACTGAATCACAGGATTCGGGGCGGGAGGGGGGGGAAGGGTGGGAATGGTCAGGGAGGGTGGAGGCAGTGAATCGGTGAATCCCTGGGATTATAAAGATGTGAAATTTATATATAAATAATTAACAAATAAATAAACAAAATAAAAAGAGGAAGAGAAATAAATGAAAACAGAAAGGAAAAAAAATCACAGTATTTGGCAGTAACTTAGATATGACACAGTTGTGTATTGTACAGGATTCTTTCTATTTCTGGCACATGACTATTACATTCCAATAAGAGCACTGAGACATTATGATCACAAAAATTGTGAACATTGCTAGATATCCTCTGTGGCAGGTCATGTACTGTTTCCAGTGGAAACTGCTGCAAGGTTGCAGTTATGTTTCATTATTTTTGTAGACCCGGGTGTGGAGCGGAGCTATCTTAGCATATGCAGGTAGTCAATTGAACAAGTTATCATTTTGGAGATTAGTTATTGAAAAACTCACCTCTACAAAGTAAAAGCAATACATCTTATTTCAAACTAATCAAGCAATAAAGAAAATTTAGAAGTGTGTGATGAAAATAATTTACCATTGACAAATAATCGATGGTCTGATTTTGTATCAAAAATTATATAATGGTTAATCATAGTTGAGACAACCAGTAAAAATATTTTACAGATATGTATGTTTGTTTGTTTTTTATTTTTTAGTATAAAAATTGTATACAGCAATTGTAAAGTGTTATTTTTTTCTGGCCACTTTTGATTTTCATTTCATTTGAATTTATGTTTTGGGTTTCAGAAATAAGTACACCTACTTTTAGCATTACTAAAAAAAAGTTGTTGTTTTTTTTAATTGGTATATCAAAAGATACTATCCATAGGGAAAAAAGATATCCCACAGAATGAGAAAAAGTATTTGCATGCACAAACAGTAAATTCTCACTTAAAATTATCAGTAGCTTTTTTGGAATTGTAACTTTAGGTAGAACTATGTATAACAAATCAATTTGACCATAGGCTATTTGGTATAAATAAGAGTTAAATTCCCATGGCATATTTCTGGTCATAAAAACATCACCAAACTTTCAAATAAAGGCCTAAAATACTTCCAATATTAATTTAGAATTTATATGCATTCATGTTCTAATGTGCTTATTGTAGTTCAGGGTTAGGAGCAACCAGAGCATAGCCCACAACTCAGAGTACAAAGGATAAAACCCCTCACTCATGCTGGAATAATATGCTATGCCAGATTGACCCTAACATGCCCATTTTAGGATGTGGGAGGAATCTGGAGTCCTCAGAAAAAGCCCAGGCAGATAAGGAAGAATGTGGAAACTCCACACAAACTCCACTTTGCTGATTCATTTTTTTATCAGTGTCATAATAATAGTATGTTGAATAAAATGACATAATTAAAATATCAGGGACTGATATTGAAAATACATAGATAACTCCTAAAATTCAACAGCATCCAAAAAGCAACCCAATTAAAAAATGGACAAGTTGGATAAACATTTTTCTGAAGATGTTGGAACAGTTAATAAGTGCATGAAAAAATGCTGACTATCACATAATCACTTAGGGAAATGCAAATTAAACTACAGAGAGATTCAACTTCATACACACTAGGATGGTTAATGCCAAAAAAGAAAGCAAGTGTTGGTGCGGAATAGGGGAAATTGGATCCACTGTACCCTGTTCATGGGATGTAAAATGGTAGCATTAATAAGGAAGGTGCTATGGAGTGTCCTCAAAAAGAAAAAAAAAATGAAATTAGTATATGACTAAGCAATTCTACTCCTGGGGATATACTCAAAATCATTGAAAGCAGCTCTTGAAGAGACATTTATGTACTCCAGTTTACAGAAGCTCTGTTCACAGTAGCTAAAATGTGGAGGGAATCTGTATTCAACTAAAAAATCATAAATAAGAAATGTGTTTTATCTGTACACTGGAATGTTACTCAGCCTGAGAAATGAAGGAAATTTTGCAACTTGTTATGATGAAGGTGAACCTTCAGTACGTTATGCCAAATGAAATTGTTAGGGGGAGAGGGAGTGAGTCCTTTTAATTTAGTCAATGAGGATTTCCACCTGCACACAAGCAGTTGCCCAGAGATCTAACTTTCTTGATAAGGGTAAACCCAGGGGTTTATTTACAAATAGGAGACAACAAACCAAAAGACCCTAATATTCCATACCCTCACAAGTGTCCCAAACAGAAAAGGGCCCTGCTTCTACTCTTCAGGGAGCAGTGTGTTTAACCTTCATCTTTCTTAGTGCAGTTCAGTCAGAAACCACCAGTTCATGTCCTTGTCTTCTGTCTTCAGTCATTTAGCTAGCATCAAGTGAATTTCACAACCAATAGGAGGTTTAACTTGGGCCTATGTCTCTCTCATATTCTCCTCTCTGGGTCATCAGGGCATTTTGGCATTCTGTCTTGAATGCCTCTTCTCTGCCTTTTCCAGCTCCTGACCTTTGCAGACTGGAATGTTAAGAGAAGGGAAGCCAAGGCTTCTCGTGAGAGGAATAGAATGAAAGGATTTAAGAAGGATTGCAGCTAAGAGCAACAGAGGGAGAGAAAGCTGGAGAAGAGAGAGCAGAGGAGATGCTGCTACTGTCATGTGCGGCAGCAGGGCAGGGAAGGAAGTCACACTGTGGGTTTCCATCCCCAGTCCAGACCAGTGAGGAGCCCAGGGAAGCATGTTGGAGAAACTTGTGACCTGTGTTAGCTGAATTGGAAACAATGTTCTTGAAAACTTGCTTTAACTTTGAAACTGTGAAGCTTGGGAATTGTCTGGAGAACTAAAGAGAATGTGTAGTACTGCTGTTTTTATCATGTTATTCTGAATTGGTTTCTGCTGCTGTTGTTTTGAGTGAGTCTAGGTGGTTTGGGGTCACTCTAGAGTTGAAGTAAAAATGCTGGAGTTGTACCTTTGGAGGAGGCTCGAAAATGCCATTTTGGTTCCCTCATTTGACTTGAAAGTGGGACAGCCTCCATTTTGTGAAAGCATATGGTTGAATGACCCACATGTAGTTTTATTGAAAAACAGACTGAACTGTGCAATAAAGTATTCAAAGGGGGTCCCTTGTATGCTCAGTGACTTTTGTCTATTTCATCCTCTTAGTGAATAAATCTTGTTTTTGCCCCTTTTTAAGTAATGTAGTCTTGTTACTGTTTGCATGGACTGGGATGAACCTGTTGAGTGGCTGGATTTAAAGGGCCAGCAGCTCCCATTTACAAATTAATTATATACCCTGTTGTGTTAGTTTCATTACCCAATTTTAGAAAAAGTCACTAATGCCACAAGTGGTCAGTTATCTTAACACTACAAGTGGTCAGTTATCTTCCCCCAATCACCATTTAGTCCCAGAGACCCAAACACATGTCCAAGGTAGTGTCTTTTCCAAACCTGAAGCAGCCTTTCACAAAGTCCAGTCTTCCCACTCAGTTTTCTTTCTTTTTCTCTCTCCACGCTCCTCAACTTCTCCAAGATTCAAACTTGGAAAATTAGTACTGATGCAAAGTCAGCTTTCCAAATCCCTGGCTTTCTCCAGGTACCAGCTTTCCAGCTTTCCAACAAAACAAACTTTTTTCTTTTCCATACCACCTCTTGCACTGGCGTCATGCACCTTAGTGTCCAACTCACTGGCTACCTCCTGCTGGCCACTCATACTGGGGCCCACCATGAGCGGTGACCCATCCACTTGTACTTGTACCAGCATACCATTCTTGGCGTCCAGCCAAGGCTGGGGATAGCTTGAGTCTGTGGTACCCTGGGCAACGAGAGCTTGCAGTTCCACGGGCAAAAATAGTGAGACCTAGTCTCAAAAAAAAAAAAAAAAAAAAAGAAAGAAAAAAAATTCAAGGTAAAAGAAGTAACTAACCTTCTCTCTCTCTCTGGGCTTCAAGTCATTATTAACCTGTGTGTCTTCCAGACACATGTAATGGTGATACCTAAGTTCTACCAACAAATAACACTACCTATATTGTGGTCCTGGCTTCAACTGGACCTGAATCTACTCATCTTTTTACCTTTATAATTTTACAGGCAAATGGTCAGACAGAAGAATGCATTTAATGATACATAGCAATGCCGTTATACGAAACACTATGGTAGTTTCTTAAATAGGTTGTTCTAGCTCTTGCTCAGGCTCGTAACGCAGACTGAGTGGCATAAACAACAGAAATTTATTGTTTCAGTCTTAAAGAGGTCAAGTCTGCATAAAAGTTTCATCAAGGCTGTCTCTGCTGAGGCCTCTCACCTTGACTTGTGCTTCCTTCACTTCCTTCACTTAATCCACTTAATCTGGACAGTATTGTTTCTCAGATTAAGGCCCAGTCCAATCATAGAACATACTTTAATCACCTCTTTCAAGATCTAATCTCCAAATACACTCCTGCTTTGAGGTCTTGGGCTTAAGAATTCAACAATGTGACTTTTGGAACAGACATAGTTCCATTCATATGGCAGGACAGGACATGAGATAAAGTCAAGTGGATGCACATCTACATAGACTTTTGTAGGCTACTGTAAGCACCTGACTTCTGCCATCTCCAGGTGATGTGGGAAGCTTCTAGAGAATTTTTAAAGTGCAGAAGTGTAGGGCTATGTAGAGAAAAGACCGTATAATTGGGCAAGCGTGAGTGCAAGAAAACAAGTCAGAGGGCATATCTTCTTGAGGCTGCTCTCAGCTTCAGATGGATTCTTCTTTATTTTGTTCTCCAGTAGTTTTCTTTCTGTGTGCATCTCTAGTGTCTCCTTGTATACCCAAACTTCCCTGTAAAAGATACCACTTAGGTTGGATAAATTTCCACTTAAAGACCTCAGTTAAACTTAATCACCTTCTTTAAGACAGCCTCTCCAAATATAATCATATTATTTATGCCAGCAAAGTCAGTACTGTAATATGTGAATTTAGGGTGTAGTGGTTAGGATGCAATTCATTTTAAGAGGAAAAAAGAAAGAGTATGAGAGAGAAACTATATACTGTGTCTAATAGATAGATCAGCCAAATGCAATAGTGGATTATTTGGGTCTTGATATGAAAGTGATAATCTTAAAAATTAGGAGAAAACCAGGGAAGTCAATATACAGTGTATAATGACTAAATTGATGATATTAGGAAATTGTCAAAATTCAATTTCACATAATTGCGGCGAGGAAAATGAAAGTAAAATAACTAAACCGAATCTATATGATCTAAACAAAAACAAAGAATTTTGTCAATTGTTTAGATGAAAATAGTATCATGTGTTTTGCTCAAGTAGATATGTCATATGTTCATAGTTATCTTTGAACATATGAATACATTTTCAAGTGAAATTATTGACTCTATGAAGCTTGTTTCAAAATAATCTAAGGGAAAGAGGGAGAAGAGAGAAGTAAAAGCAAAATAAAGCTTGGGCACCAGAAGACTTACCATATTCTTTCCACTTTTGAAATGTTTTAAAAATTCCATGATAAGAAAAAGTGAAAAAGGTGACAGGTGGCTCTTGAGGACTTCTATTTTCAGTAAAATTGCAGTATTAAAACTCTGACACTACCATGTCAAATATATAAAAATATCTCAAAACTTGATAGGATATTAAAAAATATTTTTAAGCAATTTAATGAGTCCACTAAGATAGTCAGATTAAAAAATATTTTTAAGCAATTTAATGAGTCTACTAAGATAGTCAGATAAACTAAGTCTTAAAGATCTGAATACCTTGAGGCCCTCCATTGTGTTACAACTTGAATTGCATAGCCCAGAGGTTATGAGTCAGAAGCTTCCTTAACCTGAAATATAATATCTTCATTGGTGCATTATGTCTGGACCTTGGAGAGATATACCCTTAGGGTGAAGCCAGAAAGACAACCTACCCCTAAAAGGTAGTCCACAAGAAAACATTTCTGTCTTAGACTTGGCTATGAATAGAAGCTTTAAAAGGGAAGGAAAAAATCTCCCCTAGGAGTTGAAGCCTCTAGCCAGACGGTTCATGCTTTGGTTCCTGAGTCAACATTCTTTGCATGATCTTCAAACACAAACCTGTAATTTAAAGGCTATGGAGATGAGTAATATCTCCAGATATCTGAGAGAAGCAAATAGACTGTAAGATGAGTGCACTCTCAACCAACCTGAAAGAAGTTCTACAGATAGATGATTAACAAAAACTCATAATAAAAAATGTAAAAGAGAAATCAATCAAGTCATATATACTAGAACAAGAACCACAGACTTCAGATTGCACTTACCTGAATTAAAATATATAATTGTGGTTGGAAGGTTTTAAAATGTGAAAAGGGGCATTGGCAACATCAGGAGTGGGAGACTATCAAATAATCAGTTCAGTTTCAAAAAGAACAGAATATGACATATAGAAAAAAGAACTTTGATCATTGAAATTAAGAATTAAAAAAAAAGGAGACATGAATCCCAGTGACCACACAGGTCTGGAGAAAAGAAGACTGTCAACTTCACAACAGGAAATGCCACAATAAAGGACCCTAGAGAACAATGCCACACACCCACCCTACATGAGGTCCCAAATGAGCTTGGACTGATCACCTGCCTCAAAGTTACTCCTAGAGATTTAGACAACATGGACTAACAAGTTCCAGGAGCGCGGGTCCTCACCCAGGAAAAGAACTTCAGTCACCAGATAAAGAAAGAGATCAATGGGCCAAAAATGATCAACTGACCAAGAACTTTATCAGCCAACTCACAGAAAGAGGGGAGTTGGAGTGATCAGAGGGGGGACATGGGCGTATGGGGGAAAAGGGAGGGCCATACATAAAACAATAATTACACAATTATGATGACCAAGGTTGTAAGAAAATCATAAAAATTAAAATTAAAAAGAAAAAGAATTCATATTGATAGAAAGTTTAACAGGCAGCTAAATATAACTGTACAGAGAATTAGTGACCTGGAAGATTTATTTCGTGAACGGTCTTATAAATTGCTGAGATTGTGCAGAACTAGGATAAATAGCTTGACTCTCATGCCTTTTGGTTGACGAATAATCTAACTCATGAAGCCCTGTTAGGAGCAGAAAGCAGTGCTTGGTTCGCCAGATCATCCAGCAAGCACTAGAAATGTAGAGGCCTCACTGGGTCCCAGCACATTATGGTCAGAGCCACCACTGGGACTCTCTCAGAGCCACTGCTCCTCCCCTGCTAGGCAGACACAGAGGCCTTAGTGCCATCAAGGAGTCAGGATGGACTAGTGGAAGAACAAGAACAGAGATTCTGCCATTTTATTCTGCTACCATTTCTCCATCTACACATTTGGGGTTATAGTTGAACAGCATATTCTCCTATCATCTCTGTCCTGCTTAGGAGTGACCAGCCCCATTTCTACCCTGGACTTTAAGAGGTGGGCTTGGTTACAATCCCCTGCTCCTTGTAGTTGGTGTTACCTTTATTCAGTCAGACTCCTTATGGCATTACCTGTTAGACTTAAGGCCTTCAGCCCCAAATTTTCATAATTCTTATCATTTGGAATTTATTCCGTAGAGATACTTGTCTTGGATTTGCAGCTGAGGCTTCTTGTTTACTTCTCTTACATGGATGAACCTGAAACAAGGTGCAGAACAAAACAGGCACAGAAACTAAAATCCATGTGCCCACAAGCACTAAAACTAAACAAGACTGGATATACTCACAAGGCATTCCAAGACTAAACAGAAATACAAATCCAAGTACGAAAAAGCTATATAGCCTAATCAAGGGACAGTGCCTATAGAGGTCACTGTCTGTCTGTTCTTCCACCCACACCCACAGTTGCAAGAGATCTTAGTATTTTAACAACTTGAGGTTCATTCCACAAAGAAAACGTATTTTTAGTGTAATTACAGGGGCCAGCTACCTCACCCAGTCCATGGGATGATTCCACCAGTCAAGTAGAATGCAGAAAAGTGTCACCAGGAGCGCCAATGACAGTAACGATGCTCAGAAGTGCACCACCTACAGAGATACCAGGCTCCAGGGCCTTTGGTGTTCCTCTCAGGCAATGTCAGAGACAGGACTGGAGGCCCAGTCCCTGCTGAGATTTTGGCTCTTCTTCTTCAGCACTTGGTCAGTTGTTGGACGAGGCTTTTGATCTCTCTTCCTTCTCCATAGGCTAAGAATGGAGGCCTTCTCTTCTCCCTCAGGTCTGGAACAGTTCTCATGTGCAAACTCTTTTCAAGGCTCCTTCTCTGGGTTCTGTTCTTTCTGAGGCTCCTTTTCTGGGTTTTGCATGCCAGTCCTCATGTCTTTGGGTCTTCTCTCCTGCAAGTTCTTTTCTCTCCTAAAAGTTACAAGTTACTAGTCCTGCAAGTTTACAAGCCCTGCAAGTTACAAGTCCCTTTTTACAAGTCCTCATGGCCTAGTCCCAGTTACCAGTTACCAATCTCAGATCCCAAGTTACAAGTCTCTTCTGCAAGTATTAAGTTATCAATTCCTTTTCACCTGCAAGTTCCAAGTTACCAGACTCTTCTCTGCAAGTTATAAGGTCAAGTCCAAGTTCAAGTTCCAGTTATCATTCCCTTCTCACAAGGAGACCCTGGCTTAAATCCACCTCTAAGTGACCACTCTAAAGTTTGATCCAATTAACAATTGGGATCACACCCTATAGAGTCCTTGACTGGATTTAGATTAAGACCATCACAACTATTGCCCACTCACGCCAGGTAACAGACCCACTGTTACTGATATCGGGACGGGGCACGAGGCAAAAGCCTCCAAATTACAAACCCCAAGGTCCGTTTCACCTGCGCCTAGCAGTTGCACCTGTGCCTAGCAGTTGCCACTCCAAAATACCAATTAACAACAGGGTTTTATTAACAAGGGAGCTGAACAGGGAGAACAAAAACGTCGTGAAAGCCGCACGTGGCAGTTATCTTACCCCAGTCACCATTCTCAGACCCAAAGGTCCCCAAGGCACAGTG
>PVHY01026622.1:0-17112 GCA_004024945.1 Uropsilus gracilis
CCCAGCCGCTAGGGGACCTCAGTAGCCAGGTGATGAGTTCAAAAGAAAATCTTAATGCAGAACTGTTCTTACCCCCTTTCCAATGAAACTCCGCAGAGGGAGCCCCCGTTTAGATGGCTAGCCACACCCCACAAACTGGCGGTGCATTTAGCCTTGCCTTCATCTCAATTCTGGCTTTCCAGAACCTTAATCAGAGAAGAATATTTGGTTAAAGGAGTTTTCTTAAAAACTTTATTCCAGATCCTTAAAATCTTCAACTCTCCAGCCTCATTTTTTTCCTTTAAACATCGTAATTTGCTTTGATCTTAAAAATACAACTTGAAGCAGAGTACCTGCAACACCAATGTCACTGACACATGCTTCGATAAAATTTAAAAATGTATAATCAGGTGTTCATAGCTGCCTAGCAAACTGGTAAGTGCTGGTGGCTTTTGGCTTGCTTCTAATCATAAGCTATCACAAGCTTATTACATAATTATAACCTTTTATCAATCAAAATTTTGTATCTGTCCAAGTACTTACCTACAGGAAGAGTTTTGGAAAAAGAGATTGCTGGGTCAGCACATCATGGTTTGTAATTCTGAGACTGACAAATTGCTCTCCATAAGGGCTGTTTCAGCCTTAACTTTCTTTCAGATTGACCCACATGAACATTACCTTGGTGGCCACCTTTAATTTATAATAGGGAAACTGAGGCACAGAAAGCCTAGCCAGTTTGCCCAAGGGTCACACAGCAAGAGTGGTGATGCCAGGACTGGAGCTGGAATTTATTGCTTTCCCAGCAACAATATTCTCACAACACAGTTGATAAATTGCAACCCCAATATAGTAATAACCACTCTTAAACTTTGTGCTATATTCCCTCCAGTAAATCCCACAGCTTTTAGTAATTTTAGCTAGATTAACTCCACTGAACTGAATGATGAATTGATTTAAAAGATTAAGAAAGCATAAATAAAAAGATAACAGTAATAGTAAGATAATGAACGAATAACGATTACAAAAAGATGGGTTGGGGAGTGTTCAAGTCGAAAATGTAAATATTTGCTCACTCTGAAGGATGCCAAAGTATTTAGGCCAGCACTACTTCTTCTTAAGAAGAAAACTCCATGTCTTTTTTCCTTTATTTTTGTGCTTCTGGTTTTTTGGTTTTTGTGGTACTTGTTTGGTTTGAAGAATTTTCTAATGATTATCACTTATTAGTCAGTGTACATGTCCAAACCAGGAAAGAAAATGTTTCATGTCAGACACGAACAATTCAAATGAAAAGCAAATTCATCCCTCAGAGTCTCACAAACCAGTATAGTTCTTTGCCTGACTTTCAGGATATATTGCATCATTCTTGACAAGTAGACTGAAGGATGATTCCTTTTGATCAACACTAGGCAGAAACTCCTGCATCTTACTCCTCACCACCAACACACCAATCTCTGGCTCAAATTCTTGTCCAAATAGGTCTCTGAATTCATTTCCTGAGTAAGTGAAAAGCTTGGGTACTTATTTTTCAGGCAGGACCCTAGTTTCATATCCCACGTTCCCTTTCCCCAGTAACTACCCCTTTCCAATATTCTGTCTGAATTTATCAGGAGGTACTGCTAGGAACCTAAAAGGCTTCAGTTTTCCCATAGAAAACAATAATCTGAAAGAACCCAGCCTCCGGTTCTTAAACCAGTTTCCTGAATTCAGCTGGCATGTTCAGTGGAAACAATAGTAATATCAAAAGTAGTTATTCTTCTTGAGGGATAGTTTCCTTACATTTTGTCATTTGTTCAACAGATACACAGAGAACACTTACTAGTGCCAGGCATCTAAATATGTTGTTTCGATGGCAGATTCCTCTTGCCATCATTTTCTTTTCCTTTATATGATAATTGATGTCAGAGTTAAGTCTGTCATTTCTAATAATCAACAATGCATGCTGAAAATTTGGAGAAATTACATTTAAAATATAAGAATAGATACAAGTATTATAATATACAAAAAGGTTGAGATATAGTCATTGTCTCCATTTCAAGAAGATTAATAAGAGGAGGTATAAAAAGCTAAATAAACACACTACCCACAGGTTCTGAAAATATGAGCTCTGGCCACAAGGTTTTGGTTTGGGATGATCCTCTTCCAAATGCACGAAAGACACAGGCTACATCACACTATTTGTTTATCTCAAATAAACATGCTGGTTACTAACCTGTAACTGGAAAGAAGCATTAGTCAAGTCAGAACCAAATAATCAATGTTTTTAACTCTGTTGTGAAGAGCCAGTGTTTGTCTGCTTCAATAAACTCAGTTCCTTCGCTCTCAGTGTTAGTGAGAGAGGGCCTGTGGGTCTCTGTAAAATATATTTACAGATAAGCTAAATGACCCAAGATAGAAAATGATTAAATAAATAACAACATATCTATAAGGCAGAATCTTACAAAACCACTTACAAACAAGTAAGCAAAGTATTTGTTATGACATTCCAAAAATGTTGGTGGTATATTACTAAAGACTTTGGAAGGTAATACTGTCAACTAGAAATATTAGCAGTGGTTGTATCTGGGTGATGGATATATTAGTGTTGCTGGTTTAACACAAACCCTTTGTTTTACAGGAGGGAAGCAGATACTGTGAAGTCATTTGTCCAAGCTGGTGCAGCTAAGGCCCTAACATAAGTTTAGGGCCACAGGGCTGGGCTTTTAGACCAAAACTCTTTGCAATCTTTTGCATTACTTTTCATTACATTGCTTTTCTAGCTGAAAGTTTTCAGACTATTTGATGAATTCAAGCACTGTTTTAAACACTGGGTCCTTAACTGTCTTTGAGACAATAAAATAGTTTTCTCAAACATCAAGCTCTACACACATTACAATTAATTTTTTTCCTAACATTAAGGGCTCATAAAATTGGCATAAAATGAATGGATGGCACATGAAATTCCAAATTCTTTGAATGTCGCAAATCTGAATTTTGCATTCATGCTTGAACACAATGTGTTTTCACTATTTTATTTCTGTTTCATGTCATATTAAAGCTCTTAACATGCTTCCCAAAAAAGGGGACATATGTATTAAATAAGAAAATGCTGCCATGTAGAACACAGATGGTAATACATTTTTGGCAGAAAGGAAGTTTAACAAAGCATCTTACTTATTTGCTTAGAAAACTAATATGTATGAATGTTCAAGTTAAGCAGTGAGAATTAATTGCTGTCTTACAATAATCTGCTTTTTCCCCCAAATCAAATCAGCCTATTTCCATAACAGTATTGCAGGGGAAGGGTGTCAAATATGATTTGTAACAAGTCACAATTATAAGATAAGGGAGTCCATAAACAGTAATAAAAGAATGAAGGAAGAAGAAACAGTTAGCATTTTAGAGTAACTAACCCTGTCGACTGTCATGTGAGGATCAGAATCAGCCACAAGAGGTAATGACTGTGTAGTTAGACTGTATGTGTTGTTAATATTATAGGTATATCACTGACTGTGTCAGTTATGGTGTAAAAACAGGACATAAAAGTTTATCAAATTTCAGATTTGGCTGACTCACTAGGCCCACCCATATGCAAAATTGACTGTCAGAGAGTAAACATTTATGGATAGTGAATATTTCTCCAGGCTATCAGGTTTCTATTTGGTGGTAAATACAGCCTTTAAAACTTCCTAAAATATTCTATAGTCTAAGGTTTAATATTTAAAAATAGGATTTTTAATTAGCTTATCATATTGAGCCAGAGGAAAAATTAATTTGTCTTGTATGATATCATGTGTGCTTTAAATAATTTTGTGTTTGAACAACAAATTGAAAACAGGACATTTGACAGCAAAATAGCATACTTGCACTCTAGATTTCAACTTGGAAAAGCTCTTTCCACAATCCAAAACGAGTCTTGATGAGATCACTTTCTATTTTCCAGGTTTTTTAAAACCTATTTTTCCAATTTTTAATATCATCTGAAACAAAATGATATATAGGTTGATAATATAAGTATAAAGCTATTTCAAATAATTTAAATTCTAAAAATTATAAATCATTTTTACCCAGAATCAAAATAATAAAAAAAAGTTATTTTCTTTATACTCTAGTATATATAAACAAGATTATTTTTTCAATAGTAACTGATCTAAAGACTCTATGGCTTTATTTGAAGCAGTCTTCAAAATCACCAATAAAATAGGAGTTATATAATTAACATTATATAGGAATTGATACTGAGGTACAAAGAGTTAAGAAACATACCTTGAATCTTTACATAGAAGTTTACATAATTATAGTCAGACTTAACCCTGCGACTGTTAAAATTCAGAGCTCGTCTCCTGTTTAGCATTCCACTTTCTACCTTGTGGACTTTCTACAATGTGGAGATTTTCTAGAGGAATAGAAATTAACCAAAGTTAATTTGATGATTCAAGTTTTCAGAATCCTTGCAATTGGGGGATGAGGAGGATTATTGTCAGCTATTGGCTCTGCCTGAGATCAGTTCATTTTATGTTAATGAGAAAGCCTAGAGATAGAGCACAAATAGTAATAATAATGCTTATGTTTGCATTTGTATAACACAAATGATGTGGGGATTTCAAGCCATTAGCACTTGCTTATTTGAACAGACAACCTCAGACACATACAGTTAAGATCAACCTGTCCTTCCAGATTGGTTGGTTTATCTGAACTCTTTCCAAAACTCTCCTTATTCTGAATAAAGGCATAAAGAACTAAGTTCCACAATTATACTTAGCCTATCTCAGCCAATGAAAGTGATTTTTAGCACTGAATAGTTATGGAAAAACTTTTCCTTATTTGAGTTTCAAAAGTTTGAAGTCAAATTAGAGCAAATGAACATATATTTTTCCATGCAGGAGGACCTAATTCTAATACAAACTCTGTTGCTGAATCAGCTAAGTATTGGTCACATCCATAAGACTTATTTCTATATAACAATAAAAAAATTAAAGCCAAACCCTTGTGTTTCTGTCTATTTTGAAATGAGCATAAAATATCAGAGCATAAAATATCAGAGACATTTTTAAAGCACTGTTAGAAAAATCTCCTGCAGGAAAGGGTAGGATCATATCTTAAGTCACCGGTTTTCACAGAAAGCATAAATAAAACATCCTTGAATTAAGAGTTGAGGCTGTTTCCTCACATCACAGACGAGTAGAGGCAGCATGCAGACCAACTAAGGTCAGTGTTTATCAGAAGAGCTCTTGTGAAGCTACCTTCCTATCAGTCTGGAATAATTTAAATTGCCTATGAGTTGGGGGGGAGGAGGAAGAGAAAAAGAAAAATCACTCTGAACTGCTTACCCATCTCCAGGAAATGTGCTGGGTTTGATGACTCCGTGAAGGCAGTCAGAGCACCCAACTGAGGTGAGAACCAGATGCTGAAGATGAATACCAGCTTCTGTCTGGTAACCAAGCAAAAGCAGTTAGTGTCCCAAATGTTATCACTTCTTTAATAACTGCATGTGCAATAATTTGATTTTTCACTTTTCATTGTAGACAAAGCTCTACTAGAAGTCTGGTGAAATAGGGTGAAGAAAGGAACCTGGACAAGTCTTTGGTGAATAGAAAACTTTGGATACATAGTGGCCCTCTCTCAGGTCATGGATTGTTTTATCAAAGATGCCATGGTGTTGCTTGTACATGAGCAAAATATGATAGTGGAAGATCACCAATGAACCCTCCAAGGAAAGTTTTTCTCTAATTCCTGCTCAGTTTGTTCTGCATTCTGAATTTTTATCCTAGTGTTACTTGCCACTTACATTGCTCAGAGAAGTAATGTAAGGATTTAAATGTCTTTAAAGTGCTTTGAAACAGTGATGAATGTTTGTTCTTTGAAGCTGGTACAACCTTGTAAGTAGGTTTTGTTACCATATGAACGTCTTTAACTTAGGTAAATACATGATTTCTAAATCACTGATATTTATTCTAAATGCTACCATGGCTCCTTCATGTTCAAGTATTCTGTACATTGGTTGCCAAACTCCAATTAATTCCTATATGAGTTGAGAATTAATATATATAATAGCCATAGACTGTCTAGCAAGAATTTAGTAAATATCACAAATCTCAGGGATTTTTACTATTTATCCATGCCCTACAGCTGAGTTTTGAAAGAAAAACCATATGAAAATGACTTAAGAATTCCAAACATTTGATCCACCTTTTAAAATATGGTCTAATATGCCAAAACTTTGCTAAAAAGTCTTTAAAAATCTTCATATTATTCATGATTGTCTCAGCAGGCAATTAAAAAGCAGTTAAAAATAAAGTTAGCTGACTCATTTGGGGAGTTTAGCTGCTGATGGTACTGGCAACTTAGCAGACAATGTTATCCTCGAAAGCAACACAACAATAACCCAAATTTCTCTAAAATGATTGCAAAAGAGAATTGATACAATGCCTCATTTGGTTTTCTGTGATTCCTTCTTTGGATAAAATTCTTCAAAACTAAACTCATTCAAACACCCCAACATATTTTGAAAGAATGAGAGATATTGCCTCTAAGAAGCACAAAAACTGGAGACTAGTGACTTTCTCATTAAGAGAAAACACGAAAGTCTGACAAAATTAGCTTCTCTGGGAAAAAGGAAAAAACGAAAAGGCATACAGAACAGCACAAGTATGGGAAGATAATGGCTTGTAGGTCCTGGATTTTTTCTTCTTTTCCAGTTTGATTTCTTTTAAATACTATTTAAATACTTATTTAGGAAGGAGCAGTAACTTAATTTTAATCTTCACTCTAAAAAGAATTCATGTCTGTTCATGTAGACAAATTATATCTAACTAGAAACACCACCTGTATTATCAGATTCTGCAGTTATTCCTAGATTAGTTATTCTTGGCAGTTATACTGTAAAATCACGTGTCAATGTGTGTGTATGTGCACACACGTGCCCATGCCTGCTTTCATGCTCACTTTCCTATGTGTACACACCATGATTCTATCAAAAGATAGTAAATGCTTCCTTACCTTCACAGTCTAATCAAAATATGCAAAAATTTAATCACTAATAAACATTCACGAGAACTATGGAAGCCTCTCAAACTAGAAATCAATAGGACCTGAAATTAAAATATTAAATTGCTAAAATTGGAGTTGAAGGGCCGGGAATGGTGGCACATGCCTGCAAGCGGCAGCCTAGGAAGCCGTGGCCAGGGCCAAGGATCGCAGTTCAAGTCCCGCCAGAGGCACGTAGTGAGACCTAGTTCCAAAAAAATAGCTGGGCATGGTGACGCATGCCTGTAATCCCAGCTACGTGGGAAGCTGAGGCTGGGAATTGTTTGTCTGTGGTACCCAGGGCAACGAGAGCCTGGGGTTCCACGGGCAAAAATAGAGAGACCTAGTCTAAAAAAAAAAAAAAAAAAACAAAACTACTTTTGTTGAGATATTTTTAAACGAGTCATAAGGAAAAGATTATTTTTAGAAGGGTGGTGATGGAGAAATTACTCAGGTGATGATAACAGTCAAGTGCTCTGTCTTTCCCCCAGCAACTCATCAGCCTTTCTCCCTTTGGACTCAGGTAGGGCACATAGGGGCTCCTAAAAGGGCCCCCTCAGCCCTCACTCCCTTCCTTCTTCTGCCCCTGTCCCACTTCCTTTATCTCTTAGCCAGCTGAGAAAGGTAGCAAGAAAGAAGAGCTAGAGAAAGTTTTTGATCACAGTTCCCCAATCATTTTTCAGCCCAAGTCTACTTCGGTAGGGCACATAGTGAGACCAGATGCCAGAAAGAGATAGATGGACTCCCTGGGGGAGACAGAGCCAGCAAGACTGGATGTGCTAAAAAGACACCATCCAAACTTTCTGAAACCTTCAGGAGGACTATGAATGCTGAAGGAAGACCCATTAGAACATGAAGAACTTAAAAACCACAATCAGACAAGAAGACATCAAAAATTTCCTGTTTAGAATCTGAAGATGTGAGGGACATTACCATAACACAAAGGAAATTTCACCAAGTCTTCACATGGCTCCAGCATGCAGTCTACCTGTTAATGGGTAAAGTCAAACAAAAGGAATTCCACCCTTCTGTGACTCTACCCAATCATAATTAAGGATCAGAGAGCTCAATAATCATGAGATGTTTTAAAAGCATGTAACCTACATTACGTGGTTGGTGGTCCCACTCCTGAGCCTGATCAGGCTGTCCTGTTCTATCTTTTTTATTTCTGACCTTTTATTTTCCTTTTCTTAAATAAACTTGCCTCTGTCACCCACTTTCCCATGTGCATGCATATGTGTCTTTGGAGCACTTTATACGTCTTCAAGTGACAAGAACCTGGTAAGGACAATTGCAGGGAACCCTGCACCATTGTCCTGCACCATTTTCCGGATTCAGTGCCTCCTGTCTGTCAACCATATGGGAGGGTAGCTCCCAACTCTCAGCCTCACCCACAAAGTGGTGCAAGTCACATTCTTTGATGTTAGTGCATCTCAATACTTTTGCTAAGAACCCACTACCTATTATGGACAGAATTGTGACCCCTTACCCACAAATTCATGTGCGAAATTCCCCATAAATTCAGAATGTGACTTAAAGACGTGATTAAATTAAGGCCCAGGGTAGGCCCTAATTTATTCTGACTGACCTCTTGAAAGAGGAAATTTGGAAACATAGAGGATAAAGGTTCACATGTGCACGCACAGAGGCAAGGTCATATGAGGATACAGAGAGCAGAGGCCTTCGGGAAAAAAATTATCCTGCTGACACCTTGATCTTAGACTTCTAGAACTGTTAGAAAATTAATTTGTTGAGACTTCCAGTCTGTGATATGACAGCCAGAGCAAACAGTCCCCTAACTGAATAACCAGTTATGTTTTCCCAAAAGGGAGTTGGGTTTTTAACATCCCGTTGAGGAATGAACGAGTCCTAACCCCAAAGGCAGTTAAGCATATAAAATATTAATTTGAGAGCGAAAGTCTCAACCAAACCCAAACTGCTAATGCATGGCTTAGTAATAAATAGCATGGTCATCACCAATTAAAGCATGTGCCAGGTACTGTTCTACTCTATAAACTCCTTCACCTTTTGTAAAACCCCATTGGGGAAGGTACTTTATTATCACAGAAAAGATAATCGAGACAGAAGGAGATTGAAATACATGCATTTGGTCACCTCGCTAACTAGTGTGGGAACTGGAATACAAAGCCAGGAGTCTGGTCCAGAGTGTGCTCTTCAACAGTAATTCAAGCGCTTCTCTAATCAGTAGATCTAGTACTTAATCACCCTTCCTTCACCAAGCCCACAAGCAACCAGTGCAGGGTGCTGAGACGAGCACTAGAGCCTAAGCTAAAAGACCAGATTCAAATTCAAACTCTGCTCCTTATTCCTCCAGGCTGTTTCCTTATCTGAATAACAGGAATGATAATACCTACCTTCTGTGGGGGTCAACTGAAATAACAATATACAGGGGCTTTGCAGGGGATTAGCCCCAGGCATTACTGGCAGGCTTATAGGATCTGAGATTCCTTTGTAAGTATTCAGGTCTCTGCTGAGTGAGACACGCCGTAGCTTTACTGGACAAAAACAGGAGGGAAAAGATGTCGGCTTTTCCCTAGCCAGAATAGTTCCTCTCGCGTGCCTTCCCCAGGCTTCCGGAGAGCCCGTAGAAACATCACACTGAGGACAAGCAAAGACCTGGTGTGAAAAGCCTTTGAGAGAAGGGCGCTCACATGTCCCACTTCCGCAGAGTACAACCCCAACCCTTACCCTCTGTGCTCCTCCTGGCTGCGAGGAGACTGGCTGTGAGACAACCTCCCCAGGGCTGGCCTCGGATGCGTCACGCTGGATCCTCTCCACCCCGACTGTAAACACTAGCTTTGCAGTTAACCTCTGTGGCTCCCGAGCCTCCCACAGCCTGGACCTTTGGAAAGCACGTTTGATACGAGAGTTGTCAGTCCGACACCCCCATCTCTGAGACTTGGTGTCAGCGTTGTCCACGCATTGCAGTCCATCTGCATGGACTGATGACAACATGAATCAGTTCCCTCCTGGTCTTGATATTAGCCGAGGCCTCTCCGTGAAAAGAGAAACACCCTCTTAAGAACCTGCTTTTGAAATCAACACTCCCCACATACTCTTGCATTCCTTTCAGCTCACATTACAGCAGCTGCTCCCATGTCTGGCTCTAAACCCGTCTCATCTTGTGTCCAGTGCAGTTGAATTACCTTGTGGTGAGAACTTTCAATGTCTTGGCAGGGACAGAGCGCGAGCCTCCCCCTCTAGCTGGACCTGGACGGGCCCTGTGTTGGCTATTTTAACACATTCAGAACCATAGGATTTATTTTTCCTGTGCTGATGCTTTCTTTCCAGACGACTAAAATTTGAAAAACAAATCACAAAAATGCCACAGACTACGCTACATTCAGTGCTCGTTTTCTAGCTGTGGGGCATGACCAAAGGGAGATGAATGCATGGCCTTGCTTTTCCCTCTTTCTCATGGAAATAATCCAAGAAACAGAAGTTAACTTTTTAAGAACCAGTTGCTCATTTACCGCACAGTGTTGCTGTCCTTGCCAAGAACTTGGCCCCCAGAAGTCCAGCTGCCCCGTAAATGTGGTGCCCCAACAGCCCCGAATGTCCCCTGGCTGTTCCTCACTGGGCGTTCTTGCCAACAGCTCCAGGGCATGGCGCAAACCTCCCTCTCTCTCTCGGGAAAACTCTTTCAGAGCTTTAAAGTTACACATTCTAGCCCATCACGATGGCAGACTAAGTGCAGTTGAGCTTTACCATTTGTTTCTGTTTGGGGGATCCCTTGCATAATTGTCAGAAAGCCTGGGGTGTCAGAAAGTATGAAGCTTTGTGGCCATGATACGTTCACTAATACTAAACGTATTAAATATAAGCTGGAATAGATTTTACACACACACACAAAATGATCTCTCTCATCTGTAAACTTAGGTCATGGCAACTTGTTAA
Source organism: Uropsilus gracilis (assembly GCA_004024945.1). Taxonomy (NCBI): domain Eukaryota; kingdom Metazoa; phylum Chordata; class Mammalia; order Eulipotyphla; family Talpidae; genus Uropsilus; species Uropsilus gracilis. Next base: position 10,900 of record PVHY01026622.1, read on the forward strand.
CTTTGAACTCCTAATTGAACTGCGTTTCCCTCCCTTGCCATGGTCCGTGATCACTTTACAATTAATTTGGAAGAGCAAAAGGAAAGTTGCCAAAACCTTTTCCACGGTTAAGCTTAAAAACATTTAAAAGCGATGTTTTAGTGCCCCCTACAGGTATGTAACATTAGTGGTTGCTTTGCAAACAAGGTTCATTCACAGGAAAAGTAACAAATTCAAGGAAAGTCACCCAAGATTCTCATATGAGACTTTAAAATTTGGTTAATTTATATCTAAAAAATAACATAAATCAATTGCATTTTGGGGAACTTAATTTTTACTTGAAAAAGAAATGTTTAAGAAGAAATCATACTGGCATAAACAAGTCAGAAGGAAAAAAACAGATACCAAATGGTTTCACTAATATATGGACAACCAAATGAAAGTACACAACTGCGGCAGGGGACCAGCTGGAGTGGCCAAGGAGTGGAGGTGGTGGGGGACCCCCAGGGACCTCAATGATGTGATTGACGTGAAATATATATATATAAATTAAAATTTTAAAAAAAGAAATGTTTATTAAAAGACAATTTCCTTTAAATCTTCACACATTCTCTGAAGGTTCTTTATTTTATTTATTTGCTTGTTTGTTTTTTGAGAGTAGGTCTCGCTTTGAGAGTAGGTCCGTGGAACCGCAGGTTCACGTTGCCCAGAGTACCACGGACTCAGGTGATCTCCAGCCTCAGCCTCCCAGATAGCTAGGATTACAGGCATGGATCACCAGACCCAGCTTTTTTTTTTTTTTTTTTTTTTTTTGAGACTAGATCGCCCGTGGAACCGCAGGTTCACGTTGCCCAGAGTACCACAGACTCAGGCAATCCCCAGCCTCGGCTTCCCAGGTAGCTGGGATTCCAGACATGTGCCACCACGCCCAGCTATTTTTTGAGGGACTAGGTATTGCTCTGTTGCCCCGGGGCGGAACTCAAAATGCCATCCCCGGTCCTCGTGGGGCTTCCTCAGCTGTCCCTTACAGGCACACGCCCCTGTGTCCGGCCAAGTTTCTGTTAATATGATTTCTTCTAAGTACATCCATGTTATCATAAAATCATTCACTTTGTCATTTTTAATTGATGAGTGATATTCCGTTGTGTATATATACACCACATCTTTTTCATCCAGTCAATCTGTTTTGGGACATTTCTGTTGCTTCCATGTCCTTGCAATTATAAATAGTGCTGCAGTAAACATCTGAGCACATGTGTCCCTTTGTACAAGCATTGAGGACTCCTTTGGGTAGATTCCCAAGAGGGCAATTGCTGGGTCATATAGTAGTTTCATTTTCATTAATTTGAGGGTCCTCCACACAGCTTTCCATAGAGGTTCGACCAGTTTAGATTCCCACCAGCAGTGTAAGAGTGTTCCTCTCTCTCCACATCCACACCAGCACTTGTTGCTGAGAAAAAACTTTAGTCCCCAATTAAACATGCACTACATTAGACAGTAGAACAATTTTGCAGAGTCAAATTGCACATTCAGACCATTACAATTACCCCCGTTGTATTTAGGTAAAATGTACAGTTCATTCTTAGCCAGAAGTAAGGGGAGAAAATGAAAGAATCCAAGCTACTCTCCACAGCCCACTGGAACCTGCTCTGCTGTGAAGGGTGTCCCTGACATCCCCCAGGACGTCAAGGAGGGTCACATGCTAGTGCATAGTGATTCAGGGGTTTCTCTTCAGTCAGTGATGGGCAGACCAGTTTTTGCAAAGCCAGAGGGAAACTGAAGATAAGATTCATGTCAAAAATGGGCCAAGTGAAACCATTTCACTTACAACCTAGTGCCAGATTGGAAAGATTAGCCCTGACAGCAAAAAATGCTCTGGAAGTGTTATATCCTCATAAAGACCGAAGCTTCCCAGGAAATTTAAATTGCCTGAAATACTCTTCGGTTAGTTCCTCAAGGAATTTTTAAGTGGTTTTCAATTCTTTATAATTGATCTCCTACTCAAGCTTTTCCCCCTTATCCTAATTTTAATTTTAAAAATCACCGGAGAAGGATTTGAGGTACATTTGTCATCTAACTTTTATTTCTGTCACTTATTTCCACCTCTTGCTTTTAAAATCTGTTAAGTGAGAAGTGAATATTTCATCAAGGCATATACTTAAAATGTCCAAAACTGTGGAATGTCTCAGTATGTTCTGCCAAAATCTTAATTCTAGGTATTTTAGCTTCAATTTTAACTGCCATTATTAGTCATATTGTGAGGGGGGTTAGGGGAAGAAGCTGCTTTAACTGACAGTTCTTCTAAATCTAAACCTACCCGTTATAATTTCACAAGAACGAGACAATTTGAAAACCCCTGCTCATCTCCAGGGTCTACTCTCGTAAGGTCAGAAACACATTATGTATTTGACTCAACTTTACATCTCAGTTCATGTTCTAGGGGAGGGGGAGAGACAGGAAGATTTTTTTTTTTTTTTTTAAATAACCAGGCCTATTAAAATACAAATCATTCTCAGGAAGGAGTTCACACTAATCCCCATCTCTATAGTTTGACAAACATATCTAGCTCAAAGAAAGAATAAAAATAGACTGTCACCTACAAACACATTATGGCATGTGCAGTCTTGTTGAATGGTAATGCAGGGACTCTTGTTTTAAAAGCACAACCCTTACATGTAAGAAACCTTGGCAACCCTAAGGAAAAAAGCAGTTCGCCAGTTCTTGATACTGTGTTCTCACTAACTTAGAGAAACCTACAGTTACATATGTTGAACAAATATTCACTGGCGCTCGTTTGCAGGATGTTAAAGGCTAGAGTAGAGGTGTATGAAGAACAGCTAACAGTGAATTTGTGCTTATTTGGTGCCAGGCACCGTTCTTAGCACTTTATTCATGTTATATCACGACCCTACAAGATAGGAGCAAATTTTACTATCACTATCAAATGAGAAAACTAAAGCACAGAGGTGTTCATTTATAGAGACCCAGCTCCTCAAGGAGCCAATTTCTGGGCTGGCAATTGACACCTGGTGTCCTGCACAGATTGGGTATGCTGCTCACATGGGGTACGCTGCCCTGTGGGAGCTCAGGACATGGGCATCAGCTCTGTAGGGGGAACCTGGGAGGGAGGCCCAGAACAACCGTTAAGCTGTGTCTTTCAGGGACAGAAAGGAGTTCCCCCACTAGAGAAAGGGGTGATGTTCTAAATGGGGCCTGGGTGATGGTGGGGCATTGCACATGGAGAGGTACAAAGGTATCATGTTTGCCATTCAATCAGTACAGGATTGTGGTAGGCTTGAAGGGTGAGAGGTGCGTAAGAGGCTTTTCATGAAGACAATTATGATCAATAATTTAAAAAAATAATAAAAAAGGCTTGGGCATGGTGACACATGCCTGTAAGCAGCAGCCTAGGAAACCCAGGCCGGAACTGGGGATTGCCGTTTGAATTCTGCTCGGGGCAACGTAGTGAGACCTAGTTCCAAAAAAATAGCTGGGTGTGGTGGCGTGCGCCTGTTAATACCAGCTACCTGGGAAGCTGAGTCTGGGGATCACTTGACTCCGCAATATCCCAGGCAATGTGAGCCTGCGGTTCCATGGGCAAAAAGAGCGAGACCTAGTCTCAAAATAAACAAACAAACAAACAAATAAATAAATCACTGGGAAGAAATCACATGATCTACTTTGACCTCTATGCACATGTAAGCAAATTATCCCTGTTGTTCTTGGGGAAGACAGTAATGTGACCCTTCAGAAGGATTCGCAAGGCGCTCTTTTCCTGTCTTCACAGAGGGCCATGCTCCAGTGTGTTATATCTCCACAGGGAACTTTCCTCCTCAAGTCTAAATTTAGCTCGCTTGGGCTTATAGGATGATCTTACAGACTTGAATGCGCTGAGTCTTTGTAAGGATGATGGCGACTGACAGAAAGTTCTGGAAGTTTCATCCACTTGGGCTGAATGTGCAATTTGGAAGAGGGTGGCACCTGCATTCTTGAGGTTGAGCTGTCCATGTCCCTCACAGACAGCCTGAAACAAGGGAAACTTTCAGGCAAAGAAAGTGGGTGAAGATTTCCATATATTGTGATTGTTTACAAAAACTTTGCCAGGCACAGTGGCGTGTGCCTGTAAACAGCAGCCTAGGAAGCCACGGCCGGGGCCAGGGATCGCAGTTCAAGTCCCGCCAGAGGCACGTAGTGAGACCTCGTTCCAAAAACATATAGCTGGGTGTGGTGGCACATGCCTGTAATCCCAGCTACCTGGGAAGCTGAGGCTGGGGATTGCTTGAGTCCGTGGTACCCCAGGCAACGTGAGCCTGCAGTTTCACAGGCAAAAATAGTGAGATCTAGTCTAAAAAAAACTTTACCATTCTATTGTATTTTCATCAAATATTTATTAAAAATCATCCATGCCACCTAGCACAGTGACTATTGAAAATGAACAAAACATATCTTGGGAAACTTTCTTTTATAAGAAAAGAAAAGAAAAAGCTCTTATTTTCACATTTCATATCATTGACTAGGGGCAAGAAGTATTCCAGAGACTGTTTATTATAAACTACCACCAAAGGTAACAAGTGAGAATCCAGAGTTGTTTTTGATTTTTTTGTTTTTGTTTTTTTTTTTCTTTTTCTTTTCTTTTTTTTTTTTTTTTTTTTTTTTTTTTTTTTTTTTTTTTTTTTTTTTTTTTTTTTTTTTTTTTTTTTTTTTTTTTGAGACTAGGTCTTGCTATTTTTGTCTGTGGAACTGCAGGCTCACATTGCCCGGGGTACCACAGACTCAAGCAATCCCCAGCCTCAGCTTCCCAGGTAGCTGAGATTACAGGCGCATACCACCACACCCAGCTATTTGGGGGCGGGGGACTAGGGCTCGCTACATGCCCCCGGCGGGATTTGAACTGCGATCCCTGGTCCCAGCTGTAGCTTCCTAGACTGCCGCTTACAGGTATGCGCCACCATGCCCGACCGAGAACCCAGAGAGTTTAAGAAGAAAAAACAAATGATAATGAGGAAAAGGTACATGACTCAACTTCTGTTAAAAAAAAACCTCCTGGACATGTCTGTCAGGTAGATTCAATGCTTGCCACATCTGGGGTAGAATGGACCATGACTGGACAAGAGGGACCAGAGGTTCTGCTTCAGGGACAATGTGTCCGCACATAGGACCAAGAGGTGGCCTAAAAGATGATTCTGGCCAACAGGGACTAGGACCATTGTGAAGCCAGTCAGACTGGATCCTTCCAGGTTGAAGTATACAGAGTTGATACAAACTTGCTCGGTTGGTAGTGTGGAACTTGTTTTGGGTTAAACAGACTCCATCTCTCTCTACAGGCCATGGTAAGACTTCTGGGTGAACAGTAAACAGCCTGACTCAGTCACTCAGTAACTAAAAAAACAAGAGAGCCTTTGCTGGCATTGAGAGCAGCCCTACTCTGCAGCCCCCTACACCCCTGATGCCTCAAATGGAGAGCCATGGTTAAGTTTCTCCTCAATATCTTAAAACCTCAGCCCATCTCCCTGACTGATTCTTTAAACCCCATTATTCCCTGACCTGACAGTATACACCTTGGACTGCTAAATCATTACTCTTTTTTTTTTTTTTCTTTTGAGACTAGGTCTCGTTATTTTTGCCTGTGGAACCGCAGGCTCTGGTTGCCTGGAGTACCACAGACTCAAGCAATCCCCAGCCTCAGCTTCCCAGGTAGCTGGGATTACAGGCACGCGCCACCGCACCCAGCTATTTTTTTGGAACTAGGTCTCGCTACAGGCCCCAGGTAGGACTTGAACCGTGATCCCTAGCCCCGGCCGCTTCATAGGCTGAAGCTTACAGGCACGAGCCAGCGTGCCCAGCCAAATCATCACTCTTATTCTCAAATAAATGCTTCTCCTGATTATATTTCAGCATGATTGTTTCTCTTGGGTCGACAGGAAGGAGAGGAGTCCATGGCAGCTGTTGGGAGAGCACACAGGCCATGAGAAATGGACCAAGGAAGACGGCCACCGTGGCTCATGCCTGTAAGCTTCAGCCTATGAAGCGGTTGGGACTAGGGAACGTGGTTCGAGTCCCGCTTGGGGCAACACAGCGAGACCTAGTCCCAAAAAAATAGTTGGGTGTGGTGGCGTACACCTGTAATGCCAGCTACCTGGAAAGCTGAGGCTGGGGATTGCTTGAGTCTGTGGTACCCTGGGCAATGTGACCCTGCAGTTCCATGGGCAAATAATGAGACCTAGTTTCAGAAAG
>PVHY01026623.1:0-17097 GCA_004024945.1 Uropsilus gracilis
GGGGAGGGAGGAAACGTGGCCTGACCTCCCAGCCTGGGTCTGAGAAATGGGTCAGTCAAAGCTGTCCTCGCAGCGGAGAGCTGCCCGTCTGCACACTCGGCAGCTGGTTCTCAGTCAGCAGCTGCAGAACCTGATGTGACCATCTTCTCCCTTTGAACACCTCCTCCAGGCAGTCTTCCCGGGTTGCTCTGTTCCTCTACAGAGTCTAAGCTCTGAGCTGGGTGGTCCTGCTGGGGGCCCAGAGTGCCCGGCTTGGAGCAGACATGGTTCTGGGCACTGACAGCCGTCGATTATTTTCCTTTTGCCACCTTCCCCTCTCTCCTAGGAGGGGAGCCCCAGCCTGGGGTTCTGGAGGGCAAGGAACGGGAGGGGGTGGCTCAGTCGTCCTCATCCTCATCTTCGTCCTCAGTATCCTTGTTGGGCGTGCACCTCTGGAAACACTGCACCACGGTGGCTAGGAAGAAGCTAGAGATGATGGCAGCGATGGACACGGCCACCCCCGAGAAGATGATGATGAACAGGTCTGTGAGGGACAGGCTGAACTTGCACTCACTGAAGCTGGCCTCTGACAGCTGGTGCAGGAAGACCCTCCTGTTCTCCAGGGGCAGGGAGCACTGGATCTCGGCAAGGCCTGTGGCAAGGGAGGGCAGAACCGTTAGCAGGGCAGAAGCAGGCGAATGAAACTACCTCCAAAGGGAGAAGCTGGGCTTCAAGCCCGCCACGACCAGGCCATCCACCTGCACGTCAGCAGGGCCAAGCCAGGCCCACAGAAGCAGGGCTTATTACCCAGAGGGTGAGGAACCAGAGTCCCCAGGACGGCCCAGGCCCCTGGAGGTCTCACCCCAGTCATGTCTCTAAGTCCCAAGTCTAAAAGCTGCGGCGTTTCTGGCCACATGTGCTCCCAGCAGAACAGCATCTTCTCATCTCAAACCCAGGTTTCCCCGGTTCCAAGCATACTCTCCTCCAAGGACCAAATTGCCAGCTTTTTCCAGGTTTCCAAGCTTTTCCCAGGTTTCCAAACCTTTCCAGCAAATCCATTAGTGTTTCCAGATTCTCCAGGCTGACCCTGGCTATTGCCCAAGGGCCAGAAGCCCACAGCTTCTCTCCACACCTGCATCTTCCTCCTCCTCCTCCTCCTCCTCTTCCTCCTTCTCCTCCTCCTCCCCTGTCCCTTTTCTCCTGTGTGCCTTCTCCTGCTCTCCCTCATCTGTGTTCTTCTTGTGCCTGCCAGCTCCTCTCTTGCGGCTTCTTCCCAAGCTCCACGTGCTGCGCTTAGTCTCTGTCCAGTGACGTCCCTCTAATTCACTCCATCTTCTTCCCAAGATGGGCCACAGCCTGCAACTCGCCTGTCTCCCTCTCCCAGAACGATGCAGGCTCAGGCTGCACCGGGGCGGTGGCAAGGCCTCGGCCCACAGAGGTGTAGCAGACACAGTCCCCAGGGTCAAGAATGGAACCAGCCGGGCACGGTGGCTCGTGCCTGTAAGCTTCAGCCTATGAAGCGGCCGGGGCTAGGGATCACGGTTCGAGTCCCGCCTGGGGCCCGTAGCGAGACCTAGTTCCAAAAAAAAAAAAAAAAGCTGGGCATGGTGGCGTGCACCTGTCATCCCAGCTACCTGGGAAGCTGAGGCTGGGGATCACTTGAGTCTGTGGTACCCCGGGCAACAAGGGCCTGCGGTTCCATGGGCAAAAATAGTGAGACCTGGTCTCAAAACAAAAACAAAAAAAAACCCAAAAACAAAAGAATGGAACCAAAAGCTAGGCGTGGTGGTGCATACCTGTTATCCAAGCACTGGGAGGCAAGAGGCCTGGGATCGCTCAAGTTCCCGGGTTCAAGACTACCCCTGGCAACATAGCAAGACCTGCCGTGGCGGGCTCCTTTAATCCCAGCTACCTGGGAGGCTGAGGCTGAGGACTCTTGAGTCCATGGGATCGGGCAACATAGCGAGACCTAGTCTCAAAAAAAAAAAAAAAATCCCCAAAAAGCCAGAACTGAGGTTTTAGAAGCCTCAGGGCACTCACAGGGGCCCAAATCTGGACCGGAGGGCCCCTGGCCTGCCGAAGGCATGGCCCTTTGGGGGGCTGAGTTCCTGGGGTGTAACGGGAGGGCAGTGGCATCCACTTGGGCAACCCCCATGGGGGTCAGGGGCGGTGAGGGGCAGCGTGAGGGTCCTCTGTGCGGGGGTCACCTCCTAAGCCGATGCCGCTTCCCCAACCCCCACAGCCCTTGGACTCAATGGAACCAAGTTCCAGCAGATGCCACTCCCTGGTTTCTGTAGGGCACCCCGGCTCTCCTCCAGCATGGCCTGAAGGCCAGGAAGCTGTCCGCACCCCTGCAGGACAGTACCTCAGGCCGGTGGGTTCTTATCGGTCCAGTAGCACAAGAAGATGCCGGAGCCCTGGGTGGATTTACAGCGTCCACGCGCTCAGGGAGTCCACGCGCTCAGGGAGCCAGGGGCACAGTCCCCACCGGGGCAGGAGGCTGGGCCAGCTGTGTGGCCAGCAGGCAGGCCGGGCAGCAGGGCAGGGATCTTCACGCACCTTCTCCGGGCTCTCCTTCTGGGTGCCTCTCTCCATGCTCATCTCTCATTCTCTCTTCCAGGGTGACCCCTTCATCGCCCTCTCCCAGGCCCAGGAGAAACCACTCACGCATGCGCACACCCCCCGGGCCAGGTGCACACCCTCACGGGGAGGGCACAACACCACAGGTGCTGGTTGCAGAGGCCGATGGCAGAGGGGGAAAAAGCCTGCCCAGCTCACTGACCCGGCAACACCTCACGAAGGAGCTGGTTTCTTCCCTGTCACTGCACACACGATCGTGTAGATCCTTTTCCGGCTCAGAAACAGAAGCTGGAGGCAGAGCGCTTGACTCTGCCTTCCTTCCATGCTGGCCCATCTTCTAAGCAATCTGCCACCGACTCACTGAAGTTCTCCTCGCCATGGGAACCGCTGCCTAGCAACCAGACTCCCAGCCCCTCCTTTCCCTGATTCGGAGGCCACTTTATAAACCTGAGGAATTAGCTGGACCAGCGCTCTGCAGGGACCTCCAGTCTATATCTGACTCCAATTTTGTTTTTTGGTTTTTAGTGACTCGGTCTCGCGATTTTTGCCCGTGTAACTACAGGCTCACGTTGCCCGGGGTACCACGGACTCAAGCAATCCCCAGCCTCAGCTTCCCAGGTAGCTGGGATTACAGGCGCGCGCCACCACGCCCAGCTAATTTTTTTTTTGGAACTAGGTCTCACTACGGGCCCCAGGCGGAACTCGAACCTCGATCCCTGGCCCCAGCAGCTTCACAGGCTGAAGCTTACAGGCACGAGCCACTGTGCCCGGCTCGACTCCAATTTTGATTGTGGCTTTTTCATCCAGAAAGCCAAAAGTATTGCTTCCCTGTGCTGGACCTTTTCAATGCGTTCGAGCAGGAGAGCTGTAGACAGGACGGTATCAACGTTTGCTTGTAAAAGCTGTTTACTCTGATGGAAAAGTGGAGAAATCAATCGTCCCAATCCCCCCTTAGCATTCTTGTCCCCTCCCCTCCTGCCCAGCGAAAGAAGTCCTGAAAATGAGCAAGAAGGACACAGACGGAGCTCAGGCAGTTTCCAAATCCAAGATAAGACTGGCCGTCTTCCTTGTTTACCCGGAGAAACGATCCCGAAGTCCCTTTCTTCGACGAACTGCATTAACTGATAACCAACCCCAACCACACAGCACAAGCCCTGGGAGCCTGGCATTTACGCCCGAACTTGCTGCCCCGAGGCTTGTGCCCGCTTGTTCTGATTTCGGTGACTCTGCGCCTCGAGATGGGGGTTGGCATTTCCCCAAAGCGACACATTAGAAAATGTCACCTCGTGGTTTTCTGTGGCTGTACAGAGGGGCCTGTTGGAAAAACACTGCAGACAAGGCCCCCGCAGCCGGGAGGCCTGGAGCCACGATAAGACACGCGGCTCAATGGGTTTTTGTAACTCACAAAGGGCAGAGACATAGGAGGAGCCACACAAAGGAAGCCGGTGTAGGGAAAATGGAATTAAATCAGGCATTTTGCTGCTCCCCCCTCCCCCCCCCCGGCTGGCCTCTGGCTGGCACCTGTGGTATTGCAGGCCTCCTAGATTGTTGGGTGTGTGTGTGTGTGTGTGTGCAGGGCTCCAGCGCCTGTCATCACAGACACTTGGGCTGGGCAGACACAGAGCGTGGCATGAGCACATGTGAAGGCAGACGCCGGAGTCTGGAAGGGAGGGGTACAAGAGCTGTGGGCTCGAGGTACTCTCTCTGCTGGCTGGTGGGCGCCCTGACTCAGCTAATGACCCACAAAGGTCTACTGAGGCTCCACAAGTCTCATGTCACCTATGAGAGTGACAGTGCACCCACCCAGCCAGGGCCCAGCAGAGGGGGGACTGGCACAGCTGCCCATGCCCTTAGGAGACATTTTAGTTTAACTGAGGAACTCAGGAGCTGGAGGTGACCTGTCTGTGGGGTCCCCTCTCCTCTCCTGCAAGACCTTACCTGATGCCAGGGTTTCTCACCCTTGGCCTTGGGAGGTAGGGGGCTGGGTAAGTGCTCAGTGCAGTGGGGGAGGGGTCTGCCCTGTGCACTGTGGTATATGAGAGCATGAGCTTGTCCTTGAGAGGCCAGCAGTGCCATCACTTGTGGGACAATTCCGAATGTCCCCAGAGAGTGCCCCCTCATCCCAGGAGGGAGTGTGGAAGGGGAAGAACTCCTTAGCTGAGAAGCGCTGCTTTAGACTGAAATGGTTGACTAAGAAGGCCGTCTCCTAAGGCAAGCGACTCTTGGTTAATAATAAGTTTTTATTAACTATTAATTAATTTTCATTTCTTTATGAATTCTCAATGTATCAGTCCTTAATTCCCAATAAATTAATAATTTTTAATAATTTAATTATTGATTAATTAATTCTTGGCTTTACATTATACATTTAATTATTTATTAATTTATTGCACATTTATTTCTTTAACTTGTGCATTAAACAAAACGGGTGAGGCTTTGTGCTAGATGCCATGAAGGAGACCAAAAAAGAATGAATGGAAGGGGGAGGAGGAGAGAGGGGTGAGGTACAACACCAGCCTCCAGATACTTGGGTATAATAGAAGGGGGTGTCAGGATATGTGAACAAAGAAAGAAATGGAAAGTCATCCAGTGTGGGCCTGGGATGCCAGAGGGGACCTGAGAGATAGCTCAAGGCAATCGGGCGGGTGAAGAAGGTGAAGCAGACCTTCACCTGATTGGGTGAGGCCCAACACATTGAGGAGGGCAATTTACTTTATTCAGTCTACTGATCCAGATGTTCATTTCATCCCAAACACCATCGCAGACACATTCAGAATAATGCCTGGTCCAATACCTAGGCACCCCATTGCCCAGTATAGTCAAGCCAAAATGATCCGCCCCAGTCCTCTCCATACTTGTCAGCGGCAGCTTGAGTGAAAATTTCTTCCTTCCTTGTTCAGGAGACCTGAGCTAGGCAGGAGACAGAGCTCCGAGCAAAAGCTGAATCTCACTGGGGACTCAGCAGCCTCGAAAATGAATGAGCTGGTTCTCACTACAGAGAGGAAGTGGCTTCTTTTTTCCTTGTATATTTTTATTTTGGTAAAATACAGCTGACAGAAATGTTCACGTTTTAACCACTTGTAAGTGCACAATTTGGCGGCATTGAGGACAGTTACAAGGTCACACCTCGATCACCACTGTCTCCGATACTCCCATCTCCCCAACCCTGTTGGAAGAGCCGGACTTTGGCACCCCAATCCCTGGTACCCACTGTTCTACAGCCAAGACTTCACCACCTGTTCTTCATGGGGTCCTAGGAGGGCTGTCATGTTCCTTTTCAGCTATGAGTTGAGGATAATGCTGCTTCCCTGGGGTGGGGGGAGGGATGTGATAAACGACAGGGTACATGTCACATCAGGGGACATGAGCTGTGAGCCCCGGACAAGGCAGCTCTGCTCCAGGGCCCCCTGCAGATGCCCTGTTCACATCCTCACGGCCACCGTGTGGGGACAAGAGTCCAGGATGGCTTCCTTAGCCTGCAAGCCCCAGGGTCGAAGCCCCCCCTCTGGTGTGTTTGCAATGACTGGAACACAGCTGGGCCTTGACGGACCCTCCTCTAGAGCTGCTTCAGCTCTCACGGCAGGTCTGAGTAGCTGCCGTGGAGATCATGACTTCTGAGCCCTAACTAGTCACTGTCTGGTCTGTCACAGGAAGTTTGCCAGCTCCTGTTCAGCATGCCACCCAGGAAACACCTCCTCTGAGAAGCCCACCCTGAATGATCCCTGTGTCCTCCCCCTCAAGTGAGTCAGTCCTCTCTTTCTTGGGTCCCCACTTTCCTCCACGGGCACCCCTGACTCCCAGTTCAGGTCCAGACATGGTAATAGGGGGTCATGGTGACAAATAGGGTCACCCAGAACAAATCTGAAAGGTGCAGATTAGGAGATTCCTGGGGTGTTTCCAGCCGGGGTCTAAGAAAGACTAGCTTTTCCAAAGGGCAAACTGGAACAGCTCTCTGGCTCATGACAAGGCCTCACGGACTGTTATTCAAACACGCACTGGATTTTCTAGGCAAAATCTTTCAATCCTCACATGTGGGAACACTAATAGGTTCTTAACCCAAGTGCTGTGAGCTGTGGTGTTTTAGGATTCCTCGCCCTTCTTCAGTGAAGCACAGAGAAGGCGTGAACTATGCCTGCTGATGACAGGTGATGTCTGAAAAAGTAACAGTGGGAGCTGGTGGTTCAACAGATCACTCAGTTCCCGCTGAATCTGGAGCCAACTGAATGAGGGGAATGGATTCAGAGGCAGGAGATTCGAAAGGCAATCTCATGTCTATCTTCCAGCTGCTACCCTACAGGGAGCCCAGCCCTCTCTTCAGCAGCCAGGGTGAGCCTTTAACAGAAAACTGAGTGCCCTACATCAGCCCTAATCTCAAACTGTACTCACCTCCCCTTAGGGTGAAATCCACAATCCTTACCAACCGTGTTCCCCTAAACTCCTCTCTCCACTTGACTTGCTGTTCCCCGAGCATAGGCTGACCTCAGGACCTTTGCACCTGCTCCTCTGCCCCACTGACTCCTTCTCAAGGCCTCTGCTCAGATGTCACCTACAGAGGCCTGGCTGCCCTGATCTGAAGCAACCGCTCCCCTAACCCCACATCGCTCTGGACCCCCTACCTGCCTTAGTTTCTCTCCAGCACTCAGAACGACGTGATACCTGGCACATGCATTTGTTTATTTTCTGCTCACCTGCCTCCTCCCCACGGGTATGTCAGCAGCTCCCAGAGACTGGCCTACTTTATTGCTATGGCTGTGTTCCCCATACCTAGAACCTTCAAACAGTATTTCTGAAAGAAGCTTAGCAAACCAATGAGCTTCTTCATAGCCTCTCAAACCCCAAGTCCTAGGTGGGCTTCCAGAAGCTCTGCATTGTCTACACCCCTTTAACCCACTAAATAAGCTCAGTCTACACCCCATTCACCCACTAAATAAGTACTGTGACGACCAGGTGTGTGACGAAAGTGAAGTTTGATTTCTCACTAAAGACGATTCAGTTGATGATGGCGCTGGCACCGTCAACCCTGACCCTGGCCTTGAAACTGCTCACACGGGTTATCCAGGGACACTAAAACCCAGGGAGGCATAGGGTTACCCCCAAGCCGGCCTGGTAAACCCAGCTTGGAACTCAAGCCCAGAGTTCTCAGCAGGGAGAACATAAAAGCTCATTCGAAAAGATTTGGGTGCTGGGTTTTTCTCTCGGGGCTGCAGCTAGCAAATGACCACCAGCTGGTTGGCTTGAACAATATCTTCTCTCATAGTTCCAGAAGCCAGAGACCTGAAATTAAAATGCCAGCAGGACCAGGCTTTTGGGAAGGCTCTGGGGGAAGGAGCTACCCTGCCTCGCCCAACTCCTAGTGGCTGCAGATGCTCCTTGGCTTGTGGCCACATCCTTCTCACCCCTGCCTCTGTCTTTCCAATCTCCCCATCTTTCTCTGACAAAGGACTCCTGGGATTGCGGGTCCACCCTAAATCCAGGATGACCCCAACGCCAAATCCTTACTGTCTCTTCCTGAAAAGAGTCACGTCCTCAGGCTCTGGGAATTAGGACTTGGAGGGATGTGACCCCACCCCATACAGGTGGCTTCTGTGAGCCGGTCAGCTGCTGTCCTCCAGCTTTTCACCTTCCATCTCTCCTGGGGGGAAGCTGCTCCCTGGCTTAGACTTTAGGCAATCACCTCTCTCCTGTAGGGGCACCTTGGTGGCTCCTGCTTCCGTATCATGCACGGTTCTTCCCTGGCGGAAGTCACCTTGTGACCCACTCGGGCCAGGGTCTCTCTGAGCAGAGTATGGAGCCAGCCCTGCAGTCCTGTCCTGTCTGTCTCCTCCACCCCCAGGGACCCCTTGCTCTTTCCCAAGCCTGCCAGCCTGTGGATGGCCCGTCACCCACCAGCAAGGTCCTTTTCCATTTCCCACTAGCCAGAGGCGGCCAGTCAGGAGACCCAGCCGACAGGTTCGAGGAAAGCCCGTGCAGAAGAGCCAGACCCCTTCTGCAGCCTCAGCCCAGCAGAGCCTTCCCCTGGCTCGTTGTTCTCCAACCCCTAGCACCGGGGCTCCGGGGTCTTGAGGGGAGGGAATGGTTCTGTGCCCCCTTCTCAGCACGCCCCAGAGGACAGGCCTGGCTAGAAGGGGCTAGTTGGGCCCCCACTGCCCTGCTGCAGGTCTTCCTCGACCCCGGCCCAGCTCCACCTTTCACCCACACCCAGCAGAGCCCAGCTCCCTGGGGCGGGCGGGCGGGCAGCTGCACCTTCCTGGCATTCCTGGCTCTCCTTGGGCAGGGCACGCACAGCCACCTGCTCCGCCCTGCTCCCGGCTCTCTCCCCTTGACGGATGACTTCTCCCCAGCTGCTGACACCTGAGCTGGGCAGAGGAAGGAGCTGCCATTCTCCCGAAATAGCTGGTGACACGGCGGAGGCTAGATTGAGATTAATCTCTCCTTCTTGCCAACAGAGGGCCGTGGCCAGAAGCCCTCCCCTCGCTGGTCTCCCGCACCCATTGTCCTGGAAAATAGTGTCGCGTCTTCCTCACTCCCCCTGTTGGGCAAAGCCTGAGAGACAACGGACATTTGAAAACACCCAGGAGAATGAAAGGCCCCGAGCACACAGGCTCAATGCCTTGGCGCCAGCGTTCTAGCTTATCTTCCTGTGGGGACTTTGCATCGATGCTAAAGGAAACATGCCAGCTCTGCTAAGTAACCAGGGCCGTCCCGTCCACCGCCACGCTGAGCCAGCATCGCCTGGACTGACTCTTGGGGTGTCTCCTTGGGGATGAGCCCAGTGCACCCCTGGGTGCTCCCACGCTGCTCTGCACCCCTCTGGGTACACGTCCTCCTTTAGCCGAGACAACACCCCCACGCGCAAGACGACGGCCCACTTGAAGCCAGGCTGAGACCCTCGTGTCAAGACACGTTCCCTCTCTGCCAAGCTCAGAACCCATCAGAGGGCAGTGGGCGGGCTGGCGTGGCTTCCTCCGGTCCCCAGTAGAGCTCAGCACGGTATGGGGGCTTGGGGGTACTGGTGCCCAACACCTGCGCTGCGGGGCTTTGCAAACCCCACAGAGAAGCAAGAGGGCCGGTGTCCAGAGTGGGTGGTCTGCTCTGCCCAACCGCTGCTGGGGCTGCAGCTCCAGGAAAGGGTCCCCCCAGGAAGGACCCACAGGGAGGGTCTCCAGGGACCACGTGGCCAGAGCCCCCCAGCCCAGGCCCTGTCCTTGGCTCACTCCTGTAAGGGCAGCAGCTGGACCAGGCTCCCAGCACCCCAACCCCACGGGGCCAGCGGACAGAAGCAGCTTTGGGCCTTCCCAGCTCAGGCTGATGCACCTGACGGCACCACAGAGGCAGCACCAGTGCCCTTTGACGTCGCCTGGTTCCCACCGGCCACGCCAGCTCGCCCCTGCCCTGCCCAGGCCAGAGTGCAGAAGCTGGCCCCGTCTCAGGCCACGTGGGGTCTGACTCCCTGCGCAGTGCTCTCTCTGGGAAACCGAGCACCTGGGAAGGTGCGTGCGCGTGTTCTGGCCCCTCCGCACCCACTGGGTGCTGCCGGGGGTGGGGGGGAGGGCGCCCCGAGATGGCACTGCAGGGCTTGCTCCTGCTGGGGGGCGGGAGCTGCAGCGCTAATTTCTTATAGTGCTGCCCTTTGCTCTTGGCCGTCACTTTCATCAAACAGGGACCGTCACGGGTGGGGGAGGGGTGTCCATGCCTCCTCCCATCTCGGCCAGCGGACACGTCATCAGATTAGGGAGCAGCTGATTTCTGCTCCCTAGAGGATGATGCCGCCGCAGCAGGTGGCCAAGGGCTGTGGCCTGACCTGACCGACCTGACCCTGGTGCCAAGAGCGTGGCCAGCAGAAGGGGCCGTGCAGCAGAGGGGGCCTGCGTGTGGGTCAGCTATAGCTGACCTCAGGGCCACTCTCAGCCTGCCCTTCTCTGGCAAGGAGTGAGCAGAAAGGGTGACTGAGGGCTGACACTGGTCATCTCTGGGAAGCCCGCGAGGGGTCTTACCGCCACCAGTGTTGTCACCGTCTCAATCACCACTGCCATCACCACTGCCAAGGCCACCATCGCCACCATGATGCCGACCGCCAACCATCACATCTCTCCACCATGATACCCTCTCTCCATGCCCACATCTCCATCATGATGCCCACCCATGCCCACATCTCCAGCATGATGCCCACCCATGCCCACCATCTCCACCATGATGCCAACTGCCAGCCATCCCATCTTTCCACCAAGACACCCTCTCTCCATGCCCACCATCTCCATCATGATGCCCACCCATGCCCACCATCTCCACCTTGATGACAACTGCCAGCCATCCCATCTCTCCACCATGACACCCTCTCTCCACACCTACCATCTCCACCATGATGCCTACCCATGCCAAAACACCTCCACCACGATGCCAACCTCTACCCATCCCACTTCTCCATCATGACACTGACTCTGAACGCCCACCATCTCCACCATAACACCCACCACCTATGCCCACTATTTGCACTATGATGCCCACCCATGCCCACCATCTCCACCATGACATTCCCCCAGGTCCATCATTTCCACCATGACACCCACACGCCACACACACCTACCATCTCCACCATGATACCCACCTCCCCATATCCACCATCATCTACCATGATGACGGTGCCCTATCACGATATCCAGACCCTTCTTCCTCCCTTCTCCCCACATGAGGCCCGCTTCTCTTGGGCTTCCGGAAGGTAGAGGAGCTAACCCTCCAGTCTCAGCTTTCCCTGAGTCTTCTGGAATGTTCGCTCCCAGAGGAAACATGTCCTCAGCCCTCAGAGCCAAACTTGCTTTCACAGGTGTCGGTTCTGCTCGGGCTTCTGCGAACTTGTCTGAGTCACCCTGGTCTACACCTCTCTTAAGTCTGGTTCTGAGTCTAAAGCTAGGACCTTGTCCCACGAGGATGGGCTGTGGCTAAGGACCCCGGATTCTGATAGGAGATTTGGGGGTGTACCTCGTGGGAAGGGAGAAGTCGCTCTGGAAGACAGTCACGAATGAATGAATGACTTGGGGAACACGGTGGGGCACCCCTGTGTCTGGCAGTTGGGCTCCGCGGCTGGCAGAGACAGGCACAGCTGGGCGTGAGCTGGATCACGTGCCACAGGTGGCTGGCGACTGATCTGGCTTCCTGCGATGAGCTGGCATGAGCAGAGCGAGCCTGATCTGGGTAGCCGGACTCAGGGTTCCTGCTGTCTCTCAGCGGCCCCTGTTAGGTGGGGATGATGCCCGTGGGAGGAGGGACGGGAAGGGTGTGAGCAGCTGCTCAGGGTGGAGGTTGCACAGTCATGCACGCAAGCACACTGCCCTCCGCTTCCAGACGGGCTTGGACCAGCAAGATCAGGGATTGGCGGGTCTGGCCCTGCCCTCCCAACCCTGGGGTTTTTCCAGCAATCTCTGGGGTTCACCCCCGTCTCTGCTCTCCCTTGGTCTGCGAATTCAAGCTGCCCCCCTCTCTTAGGAAGACACCAGCCCACCCTGACGGCCTCATCTCAGCTGATTCCATCTGCAGTAACCGAGCTTTCGCTCTCTTATTTCGTGATGCTTTGACCTGCTGGCGCCTCGGGAGTGAGGGCGGAAGTGCCCCGCCCAGGGTCAGCTGGTTCCTGGACATGGTGACGGAGCTACAAGCACAGCCTGACCTGCCAACCAGGTGGCCGGAGTCCGCCCCTCCTCCCTCCCGTCACTAGCCTCTCGAAGCCTCCAACACCATATCCCTGCCTTAACTCGCCCAGGGCTGGGCACTGGGCACTGGACAGCTGGGGATGCCCGAAGCCTGCCCAGTCCACCGCCTTAGCCAGCCTCACCCGACCCTTCCAGCGAAAACCCCAGCAAAGACTCTCCCCCGAGCCTTCCCTCCTGCCTCCTGCCCCCCCCCGTACCCCCTGTGGCCCTGCGTGGAGCCCCGCCTCGTGTCCAGGGCACCTGTGGACACGTTTTCGGCCACAACACTGGTCATTTCTATGCCCGTGGGTCAGAACAAGCCCCGGGACCACTTGAAACCATCCTGTTTCCAAACGAGGTCATCACCCGAGATCCTGGGGTTTAGAATCGCACATATGAATCTTTGGGGGGGGAGGGGCCCCCTGCAGCCACAGCGTCATCCCTCTGTCACCTCTGGCTCAGGAGTCTGCAGTGGCCGGGAAGGTGGCCAAGGGCAGGTGTGTGAATCTGCAGGCGTGAACAGCACCCCGTTACTGCATCTAGCCGGGGAGGCGCCTGGAAGCTGCATGCCCTCTGCACATGACCACAGTGCAAGAGTAACCAGGCCAGCGAAGGGGGCCGGGGCAGGCGAGCAGAGCGAGGGGCACGGGCGCAGGGTGTCTGGGGGGACAGGGAAACTACCCTGCGGGCACTGTGATGGGGGTGGGTGACGTCATAGCCGTGAGCACGCAGCCCAGAGAGGGCAGCCGGTGTGGACAACGGGCTTTAGCTAATGATGGAGCGGCCGGCCCGGCGGCCGGAACAAGAGGGGAACTCACCCGAGATGCCAACGATCGGGCACAGTGGGGGGGGGGTAGACGGCATCGGGACTCTGCAGCCGACTCAGAACTTTCCAGAAGCTAAAAGTGCTGAAAACAGTCCCTTCGTTCCTCTTAAAATTAGACAAAGCCACGCTGTGGCCTGGAGCCGACCGGGACCGATACGCGATGTCTCGCTTTCCTCGCAGCCGTGTCCCCAAGGACGCACATCTGCTCCTCACCCCCAAGCCCCACCTCTGCCTCTGTCTCCCGCGGCCCACCCTGCGGTGCCGTCTTTGGCCCCCCACAGATGAGCACCGAGGCTGTGGTTTTCCCACCATCCCGCGCGGCCCGTGAGCTGCCCTGCCGGGAGCTGCTCTGTGGCTCCCCCAGGGCCGGCCAGGGCCGAGAGTCCACGCTGGCCAACAGGCCCCGCTCCCAGGTCCACCGAAAGCTCTTGTGCATCCCGACCAGCCCCCTGGGACAGAGGCACGGAACAAAGCCCAGAGGCAACCTGGCCTTGTCGCCGAGGTGGCAGCGGGGGAGGACGGCCAGGCTCCGGCCATCGTTGGCCACGGGCCGGTCAGCTGGACGTGGACAGTCGCTTAGGATGGTCACGTCTCCAAGCGGACAGCGTCTCATGGGCAGCTCAGGACAAAGCAATGCTGCTCTTCCAGAAAATTCGGGGCTGGGGCTCATGAAGGAGAAGAGGGGTACATACGGTTGCACCCCCTGATGTGAAGGAGAGCTGCCCGGGGGTCAGTGGTAAGGGGCCCCACCTGGGAGACCCAGACTCGAGTTTGAGGGGTCTTCGGTCATTCTGCAAGGGCTCTGAAGTGGGTGGCCGGGAGGGCACAGCCACCAACAGGATTTGGGGTTCGCTGCCCATTGTCCACATGCTTCTTGGAGCACCTGAGCTCGGGGCCTCCTGCCAGAAGCCAGGAGAGGACGCAGGAGCTGGGAGCCAGGCGCTCCTGCCTGGAGGGGTTGAGAAAGCCGGGCCCCGGCTGGCAGGGCGCGGGGACTGGGGGGCAATGCTTGCCCAATGGGGCGGTCTGTCTGTCTGTCTGTCCGCATGTCTGTGATCTAGCTCAAGGAGGAGAGGAATGATGTGTGTGTGTGTGTGTGTGTGTGTAGATGGCGGCCACTGCACTTTGGGCATCTCCACGTGCCATTCCTTGGGGTCAAAGGGCACAGTACCACCTGTGTCTGGCCCTGGTACCGCAGGAGGCTACCTGCTGTTGGGTAGTTAGCCAGGAGCACGGTGCACCACGCGGGGAGGGACAGCGAGTGGCTGAGGGGGCCCAGCCCCGGGTGTCTGGGTCAGCTGGCAAGCAAGCTGGCTGGTCAGCTCAGCCAACAATGAACTGACGGAAGCACATCCCAGCTGTGTGCAGGGACACCTTGGAGGCGCAGAGAGGCCTTACACCGGCCCAAGTGGCCGGCTGTGGGTGGCCGTGGGTGGCTGTGGCATTCTTGGACACGAATGTGACAAAAGCAGCCTGTGCCGGGTACAGAGACGCAGGAGCCGCGGGGCTCTCCAGGGGCAAACCGGGCAGGGAGAGGCTGTCTCCCGGCGCAGCTGACCACCAGGGACAGACTCCGGGCCCATCAGCGCTGACACCCGGCCCTGGATGCGGGAGGCACCGAGGAAGGTGACACCTGGGGACACAACTCTAATCAAGGGTCACGTCAAAAACGCATCAGCCTGGGGCGCACAGACAAGCACAGACCTGTCCACGGCAGGAGGGGGGGGGGCGTGGCCTGGGCCAGCCCAGTGAGCCCTCACTGACCTCTGGCAGGAACAGGATTCTCCTAGGGGTATAAAGACACACAAAACCGCGGACCCACTCGGGAGCCAGTCACAGATTAACGGCACAAGGATATGGCATCACTCTGCTTCTCAAACTGGAAATCGGTTTTCAAAGCAGCGAAGGATAAAAGCAGGGGAGGGTGAGACAGACTCCAGCTGCCAGAGGAGCCAGCAGCCTGGGGTGCAAGCAGGTTCCAGTGACCCTTTACCCCGACTCCCAGAATGCACCCCAGAGAAATGCCTGGTCAAGCGAGCTGGCTGGTCAGCTCGCACAGATGTTGCAGGTCTCAGGAGAGACGCTGACCTTGTTTGTATACCAGAAGTAAAGGCAACAAGCCGCATTTCCAGCCGGAGCAGACAGGCGCAGTGATGAGGCCGGGAGCTGGCCCTGTTTTGGGGCCGGGGTGAAATTTCCAGAGATCCAACATGACAGGAAAGTCTCCATTAGAAATAAAAATAGCAGGCCGGGCATGGTGGCGCGTGCCTGTAATCCAAGCACTGGGAGGCAAGAGGTCTGGAATCGCTTGAGTTTGCGGGTTCAAGACTACCCCGGGCAACATTGTGAGACCTGGTCTCAAAAAAAAATAGCCAGGCGTGGTGGGGCACACCTGTAGTTCAAGTACTGGGAAGCAAGAGGCCGGGGATCGCTTGAGTTCATGGGTTCAAGACTACCCGGGGCAATATAAATAAAGAAATAAATAAAGAAACAAATACATAAAAATAGTAAGCGGATGTAAGGTGAATTATGACTGAGTATGGATGTGCATGAGAACAAAATCGGGGGGATAGAGCCAACTGCAAGAGCAGTGAGAGTCAGAGCAGTTTCACTTCCTGGGAGGCTCGGTCAGGCCTCTCAGGTCTACCAGAAGCCCGGGATTTTCCAAGCGTCACCTTGGAGTCCCTGGTGCAGGGTCCGTGGGCCCCCAGGGAAGCACCAACTTGGTCTCTTTGGCTGAGCGACCGCTTATCTTGTCCGTATGACTAATCCCAGCTCTGACCCAAGAGGGAAGTGGGGTATAGCCCCCCAGTGTGGCAGGTCTGGTCGAGGCACGGCTGGCGATGTGCCTTGCCTGCCTGCACGCCCCCCTCTCCCACCGGGCTAGCTCCCCAGATGCTCCGATGCCCTTGTCCAGGAGGCTGTCCCCCCCCCAGGGTGGGTGGTGGCCCTTGTCCAGGAGGCTTTCCCCCCCAGGGGGCCATGGCTCGCTGACCCCAAGCACGGCAGACGGGCACCCTTGTTGAACCAGCCCACTTGTCGTCTCTTCCTAGTCCTTTGCTCCCCACACCCCAGGGGCGAGGTCTCAGGCTGGAGAGCCAACTCGCCTCCTCTCCGGGACTGTGGGTGTGGCCGTGACCTTGGCAGCTCAGCCCTCACCTCTGGAGCTTCCCATGACCGCCCGAGGACCTGGTGTGGCTTGTGAGCGCCTGAACGGCCTGGGCCCAGCCCAGGGAACAGGCACAGAGAGAGACTGCCCCTGCTGGCTGTGCCCTCCCAGCCCAGGCGCCCTCCTCCCTGTGGCTCTGGACCATGCAGGGGACCTGTGAGCTGTCCTGGGGCCCTGTCATGGCCGAGAAGCTCGGATTCAACTGGGGGCCTCCCTGAACCCCAGCTTCCATCCTTCAGACAAGGGCCGGATTCCCTGACCTCGGAGCTACTGGCTTCAAGGAGCCTAACCCCACCCCCACCCCCCAGCCCGCTCACTCCTTTGTCCACCAAAGAATGGGAGACAGAGGACCAGCAGCTGGAGCCCTCACGCAGCACTTCCCGGGAGCCGCTCTCCCTCCTGAGTGTGCGCTGCCAGGCCCTGGGATTAAAAACGCACCCGGCCTCCTTACCCAGGCCCGCACACAGCAGGGCCTGGGAACCTGCATTCCAAGCAACCACCTGCTAACGGCACCCAGGCGGTTCTTTGAGTGGCACCAAGTGACGGCCCCAGCCCCGCCCACGTCACGCACAGACTCCACAGAAGGCTCTGACGATGACCACATGCTGCTTCCCCGTGCCCTCCTCCCTTTCGACCCTCTTGCTCACCTGCGTGGCCCCCCCAGTCTCATACCCCGGGCCTGGAGCCCTGTCCGCTGGAGGAGGGGGTCGCTGTGCCCACAGGGACGTGCACCCCACAGGTCCCGAGCCTGGAGTCTTCACAGAGGACTGTCCACTGCCCACGCGCGGGGTCTGGGCTGGGGGGAGGCCAGTTGAGAAGTGGGGGGCTGGGCGCGCGGGGGTTTCCTCACTCACCCCTTC
>PVHY01026624.1:0-17096 GCA_004024945.1 Uropsilus gracilis
CTTTCTCTCCACATCCACGCCAGCACTTGTTGTTGCCTGTTTTTTGGATGTGGGCCATTCTTACTGGTGTAAGGTGGTATCTCATTGTGGTTTTGATTTGCATTTCTCTGATTGCTAGTGATATTGAGCAATTTTTCATGTGTCTGTTGGCCATTTGTATTTCCTCTTTGGAGAAATGTCTTTTTAGTTCTTCTCCCCACCTTTTGATTGGGCATCTTGTTTTGTTTTTTTGCCTTGTCATTTATTAACGTTATGAAGTTGGCTCCTTTCTTCTTGGAGCCATCCAGGGAAAATGTCCTCAACAAGGAAACCGTATCTTCAGAAGTAGTACATGTGCTTACAAGATGTGATCTCAACATTTTCTGGTTTAAAAAAAAAAAAAAAAACTGTGGTTGATGTTGGTCCTGGGATTTCCAATTTACTTCATTACCCATATTTCCTTCTCCATTTCAATCCAGGGCCTGTCCAAATCAGTAAAAGTAGGACAAATATTTGAAGATTTCAAATTACTATAGAGGACCAGGCACGTTGGCTTGTACCTGTAAGCTTCAGTCTATGAAGCAGCCGGGCTAGGGATAGCAGTTCGAGTCCCACCTGGGGCCCGTAGTGAGACCTAGTTCAAAAAAAACAGCTAGGCATAGTGGTGTGCACCTGTAATACCAGCTACCTGGGAAGCTGAGGCTGGGGATTGCTTGAGTCTGTGGTACCCTGGGCAATGAGAGCCTGCGGTTCCATGGGCAAAAATAGCAAGACCTAGTCTCAAAACAAACAAAAAAACATCAAATTACTATAGAGATAGCAAGGAAAACATAAGTTTCCTTTCAAATCTCTGCGCTATAGTGGAGTAAGTTCAAATCAGAAATAAGGTAGTTCTGAAATTTGTCCCCAGCAATTAAATGTCCTAATTTTGAAATTATGGCCTTTTATCATAAATTTGTGCAAACTGGCAGAAAAAATTTTTAGGCCTCAATCAAACTCTAACTTGGATATCTACTATCTCTATACAAAATGTATTAACTTTCACACTTTGTACATACACAAAGAACAAGAAGCTAGATAATTTGGGGCTGTGGCTACATACTATGTAATTTCTCTTTGGGAGTCTATTAATTATGGTAAAACTAGTGGGTAATTTCTAAAGTAAATCATTTTTACATGAATTGAAAAAAGTATTTTTCTTTGCAATGTTTCTTCTAACTGCAAGAGAATACTGACAAGCTTTTCAACTTTTCATTAAAAAGTTTTAAACATGCTAGTAGTGCATGTTTAAATGTTTCTGTATGAAAGACAGCTCCCAGCAACTTTCTCTGTAGAACTGCCTTATCGTAAGTGTGTTTAAATCCTTTCTATAATACCCAAACTGGGAGGCATTGTACCTGAAAAAATATTTCCAATTACAAATATATTTTTTCTTTCTTTTTTTTTGAGACTAGGTATTGCTATTTTTGCCAGTGGAACCACAGGCTTATGTTGCCCGTGGTACCATAGACTCAAGCAATCCCCAGCCTCAGCTTCCCAGAAAGCTGGGATTACAAGTGCGCGCCACCACGCCCAGCTATTTTTTGGGACTAGGTCTTGCTGTGTTGCCCCGAGTGGGACTCGAATCGCCATCCCTAGCCCCAGCTGCTTCATAGGCTGAAGCTTACAGGCATGAGCAACCGTGCCCAGCAAGAGGGTCAATTTTGACAGCCCATAGTCTTGCTCATTTGTATTTCCCTAACAATCTACAATCATTATTATTGAACAACTTCTAAGAAGTTCAGCTTCTGTTTTGTCCATCTTTTCCATTAGCATAAAAGATGAAGGGATTAAAACCAAGATACCAAAAAAGTCAACGCTAATTACTTCTGTAGTGTTTATTCACCATGGTTCTTGTCACTAGCCAGAATCCCATCCCAGTTTATGCAGAGCTATTTTAGGACCTCAGTATACTCTTGGCACATTCATCAGGCAAAATTCACATATTTTTCTAGTGAACACATAATCTCTATGACTCTGACTTGACATTATACCTGTATTTAACCTTTTAGAGCGAACTGGAACCCAATCCACTTGGCATCACCATAACAATATGTATACTGAGCTGTAGCACAAATGAATTTTATCCACTGGTCAAAATTTGACAGTACAATGATGAAGAGTTCATAGCAGACATCACTTACACAAAGAGGATGCATAGTAAATATTGGTTAGATGAATTATGAAAAACTCTGTCACAAATAGGTATATTTTTATGGTCCCAATTTTTCTGTTCTGGTCAAATCATGAGAATTATTTATGGTATGGGTGATAAATCTAGTTAAAAAGTTTTATTCATTTTTAGATTAAGAATTTTTGCAGATATTCATATAGAGACTTTGCTCAATACTATTAGGTGACTTCTGAATATGTGAGATAGGTTCATTCAGAATAGACTGAGAAATATTACCACATAAATTTCGTGTGTGTGATCTTTAGGTTCTCTTCAGCTAAATAAACTATTAAAACAAAAATATGCTTTGTATTTAAATTCTCCTTAATAAACCTGGTTATCAACTTACACACATGCTGTAAGGATGAGAAGTTTGCGCTTGTGACATAAAAATTTAATCCTTTTGTGAGGGGTCAGTAACAGTAAAACATTCCTCTGTAAGTATAAAAATCCTTGCCTCACAAAACCAGGGTATATGCTTTTATCTTTCTGAAGCATGCGTGATGAGAAACATTTTTACTCTGAAGACCATGTCTCCCTCTTTTCTTTCTTTCTTTCTTTTTTTTTTTTTTTTTTGAGACTAGGTCTTGCTATTTTTGCCTGTGGAACTGCAGGCTCTCGTTGCCTGGGGTACCACAGACTCAAGCAATACCCAGCCTCAGCTTCCCAGGTAGCTGGGATGACAGGCATGCGCCACCACGCCCAGCTATTTTTTTTGGAACTAGGTCTCGCTACGGCCCCAGGCGAGACTCAAACCCCTAGCCCCTGCCGCTTCATAGGCTGAAGCTTACAAGCAGAGCCACCTTGCCCGGCCCCCTCTTTTCAATAACAAAGAACTCTACAATGTGCAAAGTAGATATATACAAAGGAGATATATAAAATGTTTGATAAACAGAGTTTGTTCTGAAGTTGTTCAGTGGAGATGAGAGAGACTATTAAAGAAGACATTATAAAGGCAAAACATGATGAATGCTAAAAGCATAAAAATGTTACAAATAATTGAATGTAACAACTGCAGGTCAAGTGAAATAACTAAAAGGACCTTAATGAAAATACTAATAAAATGATGTTTTTCTATCAAACAAAAAATAATCCTAGCAGTTAAGTGCAAGGAAATCCTTGTCCATATTTTTGTTGCTAAGTGGATGTGTCCTGGACTTGCTGGACACACCGGATGGTTTGTTTTAGATCAGCACCCCAAGTGATAAACTATAGACGGAAACACAACATTGGTCCAGCACAATAGCGGTGCTCAAGGGGTCAGCAAGCATTCCATCCTGAACATCCAATCAGAGTCTCCACCCGAGGACAAGAATGCCATCCAAGTTTCCATATCTTTAAACACTTAGTAATTTTTTTTTTATTGTACAAAAGAACTGCTATTAGTACTGCCAACCTTTTGTTGTCACTAGGGATTTTCTGACCAAATTGGCAGAGTTAACTGAGTTCAGGAAGAGGAGAAAAGACAAAGATGTGTTCATGCTCTTTCCCTCATTTTTATGTAACAGGACTCAGGAGTTCAGCTGCAGTAGACTGAGAATTGTCAGAGTTCACAGAAATCAACTACTAAATGTTACCTGAACAGTAAATTGCTCACAATGCCAGATAACTGCATTCATCAATAATTTATTATTTTTTTAATCAAAAGGAAAGGAAAACAAAAGTTGGGATAATTTGAGCATCAAAATATACAACAGTTATGTAGAATCATAACCCTTAGAATAAAGTAAAAATCTATGAAGTCATGCTGATATAAATAAATGACTTAACAAATAAATGAGGGAGAAGGAACAGCTCTTATCTTATCAGAAAGAATTCCAAATAATAGGTGTACAAATAATGACAAGTAGGAAATCATCATCAGAACACAACAGTAATAACTGTTACAGGCAAGAGTCACTATTAAACGCTAAAGTTAGTAGATATCTTAGACAATAAAGGATAAAAGTTTAAAGAGTAACAGGATATTTGCATAGTTTCAACAAATCTCCAAGATACTTATTAATTACAAGGGGGAAAATAGTAACTTTATGTGGAGAAATTCAGCATTAATCAAGGATGATAATACTAGCACTAAAACATGATTAACTCATCCTCCCATACACACAAAGAAGGCTGGATCATTTTTGTGGTATTCTTGCTAAAAAATGTAAGTTCAGTCTACTTGAGATAAAACAAGAGGTAAGTCCAAACAGTGAACATTCTACAAAAACTACTGACCTGTATTCTTTAAAAGCATCAGGTCATAAAAGATAAATCACATATTGGAGGAAGCTAAGGAGACATGACAATTAATCGCAGTATGGGAGCCTAGTTAGATCCTGGAACAACAGCAACAAAAAAGATATTGCTAGAAAATGAGGGGGAATCAAAAGTCTGTAGTTTAGCTATTAATTAATATTATATTAATGATAACTCTTAGTTTTGAAAATAGCTATAGAAGATGTCAACAATAGGGGTAACCAGGAACTCTGTATTATTCCTGTAACTTTTAAGTCTAAAATTATTAAAAAAATTTTTTTCTTAAAAGAGTAGTAAGAAAAAAAAAGCATACATTCTGGGAGGAGGCGGAATTAAGTCACCTTTAATACCAACAAAACACCATTAACATCTGGTTCTTCTGTTTTTTTCTGTGAAGGTATTCTAACATTTGACATAGATTATTAATACTATATGTAGAATTTTGTATTTTACTTTTTAAAATTCTAACATAACAATTTGAAAGCCTTTCAAATATTATTTTATTTCTCTTTGTAAAAACTAGTATACATTATTAAAAACAGAAAATTACATGATTTCCACTTAATTTTTAAAAAATATCAATAAAAAGCAGGGAGAATAGAAAATAACTATGACAAAGAATAAAAGCTATGAAAAGAGATAACATAAATACTATTTATGTTATGTTTGGTTTTCTGAAATCTACAGGAAAGATGTTCAGAGATCTTTAAAAAATATTTTAATAGCTGGGCTCAGTGGCACACACCTATAATCCCATCCTTGGGAGGTTGAGGCTAGGAATCACTTGAGTCCATGAGTTCGAGACTACCCTGGGCAACAAAGTGAGATTTAGTCTCAAAAAAATAGCTGGGTGAGGTGGCACACGCCTGTAATCCTAACTACCAGGGAGGCTGAGGCTAGAGCTCACTTGAGTCCATGGGTTTGCAAATACCCCAGGCAACATAGCGAGATCTAAAAACTAAAAAATGTTTTGATAGAGGTAAATATTAACAAATAAAGACGCTGAGGGTGCTACATCAACAAACACTCAAGCTTTGTGCTGTTTCTGACCAGAGGTTTCATCAGTCTTTTAGAAAAAAGAGGAATTACAGGTATTAACTGAGATTAGAATCCAAGCCCTGGATACACTGCCTATTGGCAAGGAGATCTATCTGCTCTATACTGACACAACAAAAATGTTATATAGAAGTTTCAAGGTTTGAAGTCTGGAAAATCTCCAGACTCTGAACATTACTTTCTTATCAGTGAAACAAGGGAAATAATACTTAACAAATTTGTAGTGATAATTTTGCAAACTTGTTTTTGTAACAAACACATCCACTACTAAAAAACCATTTATCAAGCACTTATTACATCACAGAAACAATGTATTAGTTATTAAAACATAAAGATAAGTCAGGCTTCAATTCCGCATTTAGAGAAGGAAGCAAGACACATGAACTAGAATAGAAGTGCAATGCAGTGTGCTCAGTATGAACTACAAATGCAAAATTTAATTTAAGTTTTGGATATATTTTTAAAAAACATGAAGGCCAGGTGTGGTGGCGCATGCCTATAGTCCAAATGCTGGGAGGCAAGAGACCTGGGATTGCTCTTGGGTTTGAGACTATCCCAGGCAACACACCAAGACCTGGTCTTGAAAAGAGCAGCCGGGTGCGATGGCAGCTGCCTGTAACCCCAGCTACCTGGGAGGCTCAGGCTGGAGATCACTTGAGTCCGTGGGATCAGGACTACCCCGGAGCAACATAGTGAAACCTAGTCTCAAAAATAAAAAAAACAAACAAACATGAAATACCCACAACACAAAAAATACTGTACTGTGTTTGTAACTGTCCTTCAAATCATTCTTACCAGCATCAAAATGTTCTATATTGTGTGATTCCATGCAAAAGACAGTCTGGAAAAAGCACCACAAAGCAGTAGTTGTTAGGGACTAGGGGCTGGAAGAAAGGGACTGACAGGGGGTCAGGAAATTGTACATATTTTGTGGTGACAGTTTTATGACTGTCACCTGTCAAAAATCATAGACCTGTATACACCTGTCAAAAATCATAGACCTGTAAACCTAACAACCTACCACATGTAAATTACATCTCAATTAATCAGACTTTAAAATACTTCAATTCTTGTATGCAATACACATTTTCTAAATACTTGTATAAAACTATCACAGTTTCTAATTGTTATAATTATAGGCACTTCAGTTTAGAAATACAAAACCCCATTTCTATGACTGTTGGGTAAAGACTATGAAATAAATGAAACCTTCACAAGATGATAGGACCCTTTCAAATCTAACTGGAAATACATCACTGTCTCAGCAATCTGCATTTTTTTTCCTCTTGTTCTATTACTTTCTTATTATATGGCTCTAAGAAATTACTTATTCTCAGCTAGTTGTATAATTACCTATGTAATAATGGGTATCACATTGCCATTATTTGCTCTTTAGATTCTCAGATAAATATAAAACACCACATCCTGCAATAATATCTTTTCTACCTTTTATGGATCACCTTACAACTCCAGATCTGTTAGATCACACATCCACTGATAACCACTACTACGGTACCCTCACTGTGCCCTGCTCCTGCGTGAATGCCCTGAGATAATTTTCCTTAGGTCATTTAACCTTGCATGATGTTTACCAATGAGAGTTGCAAGATTTGTATGTAGTAATTGTCTAAATAATGAAAAATTCTTGATTCTTATTTGATATCTAACACGTACTGCATGCTCAGCAAGTCTACAGCAGACATGTGGCTAGTTGACTCAACAACCATTTGCAATCTTCCTCTCACCCACATGTCTTCTCTGTAGACTGGAAGAGCAAAATACCACTTCCCCTAATCTCCCTTGCACTTACCAGTGACCATCTGACTCAGTTCTGGTCAACACAAATGCTGAGATCTGTTGGGGTCATCAGGAAAGCTTTTCTTAACAAGGACAGGTCTAATCAGCTATCTTCCTTTTCCTCCTCCTGTCTTAAATGTATGCCTCAAAGCAGTTTGAGATATGTGTCTGCAGCTGTAACCATAAGATAAATTAATTTACTACAAATAACAGAACAAATATGACATCAGGGAGTGCTGCTTAAGTCCTAGCAAAGACAGCCCACCTTCAGCCTCTTGGGACTTGAGGGGTTTTTTTTTTGGGGGGGGGGGCGCTGGTTGTTTTTTTGGTTGTTTTTTTTTTTGAGACTAGGTCTCACTATTTTGCTTGGGGAACCGCAGGCTCATGTTACCAGGGGAACCAGAGACTCAAGCAATGCCCAGCCTCAAGCTTCCCAGGTAGCTGGGATCACAGGTGTGCACCACTACGCCCAGTTCTTTTTTGGGGACTAGGTCTCGCTATGTTGTCGGCTCAAGCAATTTCTAGCCCCGGCCCTGCTCTGTGGGCTGCGATTAAAAGCACGCGTCACCGTGCCCGGCCCAATTTGAGGTTTGAAAGAAATAGATTTTAATTGGGGTCATGCCTGATTAGTATATGGATAAAAGACTGGGAATATCAGGTGCTAGAAGCTTAGAAAACTACAGTAACAACAAACTTCGTTCCTTAACTCATCTTGGTCAGGTTTTCTTCTACGGACAGTCAAAACATTCTTGACTTGTATAATGCCCCAAGTCCAATTTGTCTCTCCCAAACTACTTGGTTCTGTTTCTAAATCACTCATTGCTTTTTTAAAAATACTTTATTATATAGATAATTATTTCACATCTTTGTAACCCCAGGGGCTCTCCCCTCTAAATTACTACATCACCAGCCGCCCAAATTAGAACCCCAAAGTCACCTTTAACTTATCTGTACATCAACTCCCCAAAATACAGGTAATCTAGCAACAAGGACCACTAAGTCTTCCTTTAATATGTCTCTACTCCCCATTGCTATTTAATAAAAAAGAAAGCCACAACTGCCTTCCAACCACTAGACTGTCCTTCATAATCTATCTTTACATTGCCAGGAGTCAAACCTCTAAAACTCAACTCCAGCCGGACACGGTAGCTCGTGCCTGTAAGCTTCAGCCTATGAAGCGGCTGGGGCTAGGGATCACGGTTCGAGTTCCGCCTGGGGCCCGTTGCGAGACCTAGTTCCAAAAAAAACAGCTGGGCGTGGTGGTGCACACCTGTAATCCCAGCTACCTGGGAAGCTGAGGCTGGGGATTGCTTGAGTCTGTGGTACCCTGGGCAATGAGAGCCTGCAGTTCCATGGGCAAAAATAGCGAGACCTGGTCTCAAAAAAATAAATAAATAAATAAAAATAAATAAAACTCAACTCCAATTAAAAGAACAAACCTTTAGCTCTGCCTAAGGGAAGAAAAAATATGCACACTCTTTAATGTGACCCATAATGCGCCTGTAATCTGTTCAGTTCCATTGCTTGCCACTCCCTTCAAGACTCCCTCAAGCTGGGTTTCACACATGTATCCGAGTTTTTATTCCTGTTCCTCTCTACAATGCTCTTTTCCCCTTCCCAGATTTCAGGTCCATGTTCCAAAGGACAATAAACATGTAGCATACATAAAGTAGAGCATTTAGTTAAAAAGCACAAGCTCTGGTATCCAACAAGGCTGGGTTTAAAATGTAGCTCTTCTATTTATATCCTAGCTCTGTGACCTTAAACAATTAAATTTCAAGACCAAGACGTCAACTTTCCCAATTTTCAATGGAGAAGTAAATAACAATAGACTGGTTTGACCTTTAAATAGTTCACATACAGCATCGGAAGATCTGTAAATGCCACTATGGCTACTTTAGCCATCCTTGTTTTCCCAGTAACAAGTTCAGCACTTGGCACATAGATCAATGTCTAAAGAAATCTATATTTGCTTTGGGGCTGTGGCCCCCAGTACTGGTGTTGATGCATTAAAAAAGCTATTGTTAGCATTGGTGGGTGGAGATTTGGAGAAGGGAAGTTAAGCCTTCTCCCTAGAAAAGAAGATTAAAGGATCAGAGAGGGGACACGAAATAAAAGACATAGAAGAGAGAACAGAGAAGGACAGAGAAGGGAAGGGAATAGGAGAGGATAATGGAGAAGTAAGGAGCAGAGAGGAGGAGCAGGGAGGGTGGAGGGTTGAGAGCTGCCGCTGACATGCGGGGCAGCAGGGCAGAGAAGGAAGCCAAGCTGTGGGCCTCCATCCCCAGCCCGGGCGGGTAAGGAGCACCAGGAAGCAGTGGGGAAACTTGTGTCCTGTGTGAGCTGTCTTGGAAACGTGGTACTTGAAAACTTGGTTTAATTTTGAAACTGCGAAGCTTGGAAGTCTTCTGGAGAACTGAAGAGAGTTCACTGTGTTGCCGTTCACAACATGAGACGTCTGAAGTTTTGCCGTGTTGCTGTATCGAGTGAGTCTTGCTCATGGTGGGTCACTTTGGAGGTGGAGCTGAAAGAAGCCAGAGCTGTGTCTTTTGGAAAATTGAGGACGCCACCCTGGAATTCTTCGTTAGAGTTGAATCTCCAGTCTTTGAAGAAGGATCAACGACGCCAGCTTGGCTTCTGGCTTGGAGGGAGTGGAGCTGTGTCCTTGAAGAAGGAGTAGTGGTGCCTTCTTAACTCCTTCATCCCACTTAAGGTGGGGCAGCCACCATTTTGTGGACACACATGGCTGCTAAAGCCATGTGCGCTCTGGACTAGAGACTGGACTGTGTGGTAAGATTACCAAAGGGGTTCCCTTGTACCCCTCAGTGACTCTTGTCTGATTTATCTTTTATTAAGTAAATTTGTTTCTGCCTCTCTCTTAAGGTTTATGTGGTCTTGCTACTGCGTGCGCGGGCTGGGAAGAACCTGGTGTGTGGCTGGCCTAAAGGGGCCATCGCTCCCTCTGTAAGTTTGAGTAAGCAGCTTGTTTTGTCGGGTTTTGCCACCCAATATCATATTGACTGAAGACTTTTCAATGAAATCAGTATACAGGATTAGTAAATCTGAATATTATTTAAGGCTGGTTTTTAAAAGCTGCCTTTACTGATCATGACAGGCTTTAAAAATAGTTTCTTGTATTACTTATAAGACAAGTGTACAACTATTTTGACTCAAGACTGTATACAATCAGATTATTTTACCAACTATTCCTGTCAGCTTTGCCAAATGCAGATTTGATGAATTTTAGGTTTATTTATTTATTTTTTTAAAGACACTAGGTCTCGCTATGTTGCCCAGGGTTGTCTCGAACCCATGGACTCAAGTGATCCCCAGCCTCAGCCTCCCAGGTAACTGGGATTACAGGCATCCAGGCATCCACCACCACGCCCGGCTACATTTCACTTTTGAGTCCTCCTATTATATGCCACTTCTATTATCTACACCTCCTACATGTTACTACTTATTTAACATACCAAAATAAATGTTAGACCTACATTTTTAAAACAGAAAAACAACCTTTTTACTAAGGCATTAGAAAAGAATTGCAGGCTAAGAAAAAAAAATGTCTGCTTCTAGAACTTTTGAATTCTAGTTTTTCTTGCTTCTAGGTTGGCCTAAGATAAAGTTAGATTCACAGTATCATGTATAACTATATATGTATATGCTTAAATGTATTTTCTAAAGACGATTATGAACTCTTTTACATCTTTTTAAAATAAAAAAGCTTTTTGAAGATCATCTTTTCCACCCCAAGTATGCCTCCACTGCAGCCTAGACTGCTGCTGGGGGTGGGGGTAGGGTGAGTCCTGCACCACTAGTGTCTCAGGGTCTTGGGGTCTAGGAATCTTGGGCTGGGGGACCTGGCCTCCACCCTTATGTGGGGGGTGGGGAGGGGTGGGGGCTTGGCAGATCCCTGAGGTCCTGAGTTGGGGGAGAGGATTTGTAGGCCCTGTCTTCTAGGCCCAGCCCTGATCCAAGCCAGGCTGAGAGTAGGGGATGAGGTCCCCTCGAAAGGCCTGGCCCTTTGGGGAGTCCCCCAGGAGGGGATAGTGTAAGTCCTGTACCACCGGGGTTTCAGGATCTCTGAGTCTAGGAGTCTCAGGGTGGAGTCCCTTTCAGTGTTCTGGGGAGGGGGCAGGGCATACCCAGGCATCCTGAGCTGGGAGAGGGAATTAGTAGGCTCCACCTTCCAAGTTCATCCATGTGAACCAGGTTGAGCTGGGCTGGATGGAGAAATCCAGTGCAGCCCTGCCTCAGCCTAGGCCACTGGCATAGGGTGGAGTGGGGGAAGGGTGAGTCCTATGCCACTGGGGTTATGGGGTTTCAGGGTCTCAAGTCGAGGGGTCTCAGGCTGGGGAAGGCAGCCTCTGCTTCCACATATGCCAGGCACCTCTGCCAAGGTGTGGGCTGCAGGAGGGCCCCCCTCCCCGCCCGCCCCCTCTGGTTTACTCCAATCTCAATTAGATCTGCACTAGGAATGAAAAAAAAAAGTCTCTCTAGCTGCATATACAATGAAGAGGACAAGCAGCATAATGGGTAGGACAAGCAGCATATTAGGAACCACTGAGACAAGAAGGTGAGACCAGTGATTAAGGTGACTTGTCACACATTTCTACCTGCATAGTCTCTGGAGCTGGGGAACCAAACCCCTGGTCCAGTTTCATGAGTAAGGCTCTCTCCTTGACCAATCAATGGGGAAAAAAGTCACAGGGATGTGGCTGTGGCCCCATGGGAGAACTGCTAACACGAGAGAGGAGAACAGGATCAACCACCTGGGGAAGTCTGTCCCCAGCAGGGAATGCCTCCACTGCCAGTGGGTGGGAGTTGGGCTCCAAACCAAGATAACAGAACTATATGGCACACAAGCAGCACCACAGGACAAATACCAGAAAGGATCTTAAGATGTGAACCACGTATTTGCCCTACAAGTTCCTGACATGCTTGGCCTGACTCTGCCTCAGTTGCTCCTGGAGATCTAAGCAGCCTCATCTGTTACTGTCTAGGGGTGCAAGTCTGCACCCAGGAAAAAAGGACATTGTTCCAGAAAAAAAGAGAAGGCCAGTGGGCCAAACACGGATCAATGACTTTCAGTAAGAGGAGCTGGAGTGACTGAAGGGGGGAAGGGGAGGGGTCAGGTGGGGGAAAGAGGTACAACATGGAAGGGAGGGCCAAACCTAAGGGGAATGACAACCATACAATGTGACCAATACTGTATGAAAATTACAAAATAAAAATTTTAAAAATAAGTAAATAAATAATCATCTTTTCTAGCATTACTGAGTTTTAATTACCATGTAACTTTTCTATGAGTTTAAGGTGTACAAATATGATGAATTGATACACACTATCTTACTGTGGAATGATAACCACAGTAAGGTTAGTTACAAATTATCAACTCGCATAATTACAAATTTGTATGTGATGAGAATATTTAAGATCTGCTTATAGCAGGAATAATAGCATTAACTATAGTCATCACAATGAATATTAGATCCCAAGAACTTACTCATTTTAAACTGAAGTTTGTATCTTTGACAACATGTTCCCATTTCTCTCATTTCAATTTTTAAAGAGCCAGTGCAAATCTGAGATGTCAGAGTGATGGCAAAACCAAAGAATGTTGTCTTTCCAGAGAGGCACCAGATTTAATCCCAACATTTCATTACAAGTGTTCTTGTCAAGTAAAATTAATGTCATAGATCAGCTCTGGATATGTCAAATTGCAACTGACAATTTGTGTTAATATTAGTCTCTTATAATCAGTAAGATACTAATCTTGAGATTATATTTATCTTCATGCATTTTAAATCCTCTCTTTCTCCTGCAGGTTATGCTTAGAAAGGAGAAAGATTTACCAATGTAATAAGTGCACATGAATGACAGACCTCCACTCATTATAGTCTAAGTTATCATATTTAGAGATTAATGAAATAGCTATTAATTTCAAATGTATTATACTTGGCCTGGATGACCATCCACCCATCGAGAGTGTTCTGTGGAGAAATGCGGATCTCAAAATAAATGAGTGCTTATTAGAACTAAAGGGTACCTGAAGAATACCTGAGTATCCTTCATTTTTAAAGAAGTAGAAATTGAAACCCTATGAAAACTGAGGTCTAAAGAAACTGGAAAACTTCCAATTCACAGTCCTTCTACGGCAAAGCTATGGCTAAAGTCCATGTTATCTTTTCCTCTATGTTTCCAACTTTCAATTTGGTTTTTCAGAGAAAATAAACCCAATACAATACTATGAGTATAGATTACGCAGCAGTCCCTCAGAGATAGTCAGGACACACATTTCCTCACTGAATCTTAATAGTTAATAACTGAGTCAGTTCTTATCTAAGATTAACATGATTATCTCACTATGTATGAAAGCAAACATTTTAATTCATGTTTCTGAGAATAAGAGGGCAGATTATACTTCCTTTTTACATAAAATAACTTTTGCTATGTAAGGATCTCTAATACATTTCACACATCAAAAAAATTGGTACATTATACTGAACAAAGCTAAGAGACTTTAAATCATGAAATCCTAT
The DNA here is from genome assembly GCA_004024945.1 of Uropsilus gracilis. NCBI lineage: Eukaryota > Metazoa > Chordata > Mammalia > Eulipotyphla > Talpidae > Uropsilus > Uropsilus gracilis. The sequence continues at coordinate 13,828 of PVHY01026624.1, forward strand.
TCTAATATTGAACATGGTAAATTTTACTTATAATACACTAGTGACTCCTACCAAAGGTAAAATATTTAAGTGTTGCTTTGTGTTGAAGCCATAGCACACAGTACGAAATAGTAATTCTCATAGGATAGTCTATTAGAGAAAGAAAAAAGCACTGAAATAAGAACATGAAAGTACATAGTTTAAAGCTCTCATTGCCTAGACAATTATTTTCCCCGTTGAATAGCATTTACTCATGGACCCTAATATGGGCAAAATAGATGGAGCCATCCTATGTCTTCAAGAAGCTAGATATTTTATAGCATATACTAATTTTCAATCACTATCCTCACTACTCATTAATGTTTAATATGTACCCAAAGAGAGTTAATATTTCATTTTATGTGTTTAATATTACCTAATCCCACAACAACCCTAAAGATAAGTACATTATTAACCCCATTTGACAAATGAGGAAACTGAAGTCACAGAAGGTAAAGACTGTCACCATTCTGCCAGTAAATTGCAAAGGTGAAAGACCAGGCATGTAACTACTACTCAGTTTTATGAACAAATAATTACAACTCAGCATATTAAGTGCTACTATGTAAAGAAAATGTATTACACAAAATAAAAAAGGTAAGATGAAACAGTGCTCAACTTTGAAGGAGTGGGTAGGATAGGGTCAGACAGGAAAGGTTACACAAGGAGAACCTGATCCCTGAAGGATAAGAAGGGCCCCAGGCAGAGAAGGGCTATGGGTTATAGCCTAGAGAAGGAGGAAGAGGATATGTCAGAGAAATGTTAGTTAGGAAAGGCTAGTGTGGAGGGTTCAGGATGAAAATCAGTGATCTGTTGTTGAAAGGTTACTGATGTTCCGGTAAGAGTTATCAGACATCATAAAAGGTGGTCTTGGTAGTAGGGATGATAGCTCCTGAAAAATGCTACCAAGGGAAGTGCAAGGTAAGAAGGAGATAAAGGAGCCTCAAAATTTAAAAAAAGAAAAAAAATTACCTTCTTCAAAACAGTTTGAGAGATCTCCCATCTAAGAGATCACTAACTTCCTAAGTGGGACATGAGGGCTTCTGCCCTCAGGCGGTGACAGGTATCAGGCTAAAGGGATTTTCTCTGTCACTCCAAACATACCTACACAGGTTAAACAAAATCTGGTTCTAGCCTTAATCTACAAATCCAAGTAAAACAACAACAAAAGACATTTTTTTCTTTTCAATTTTTTTTTTTTTTTGAGACTAGGTCTCACTATTTTTGCCCGTGGAACTGCAGGCTCTCATTGCCCGGGGTACCACAGACTCAAGCAATCCCCAGCCTCAGCTTCCCAGGTAGCTGGGATTACAGGTGTGCACCACCACGCCCAGCTATTTTTTTTGGAACTAGGTCTCGCAACGGGCCCCAGGCGGGACTCGAAGCGCGATCCCTAGCCCCGGCCGCTTCATAGGCTGAAGCTTACAGGCACGAGCCACGGTGCCTGGCCTCAACTCTTTTTTAACTTCAAGTTTTTATTGAAAAGTAGTCAAAGGATGGTTCAATAGTATTAGAATCTTTACATGGAAAATGGTTGAACAACCTTAAATACATACACACAAAACTATTGGGTATGTACTCAAGAAAACAGACTTATCTCTCTTCAAATTTTCCTAGACCATGACATAAGCCACAGGCTAATGTATTTTAGGATATTTTTGTCTATTTTTAAAAAATATTTTCATCCTCAGCCAAGCGTGGTGGCATGTGCCTGTAGTCCCAGCTACCTGGGAGGCTGAGGGTAGGAATCACTTGAGTCCATGGGTTCAAGACAACCCTGAGCAACATAGTCAGACCTAGTCTCTAAAGACAAAAACAAAATACTTTTATCCTTTTTTAAATCACAAAAGGAAATAAACACTTTGTAAATATTTTAATAGTATAAATCACAAGGTGGATGAGAGGATGCTATGAAACCTCTCTAAAATGATCCTCTGTGAACAGTATAACACAGGAGGTAATCCTCTAACTACCACTATTATATCATGCACACATATCTTTAAGAGTATAATATTCTCTTATCCTATAAAATGATCAAAAAAAAACTGTTACAGAAAAAAAATCTAAGGAGTATTCTTTAATAGTCCATATTTCCCTCGTGATTAAAATTTAACTTACTTGATTATTTTGTGATTAAAATGTTATTTTTAAAAATTCAGTAATAAAAATGAAAATGTCAGGCTTACTGAAAAAATGAAAAAAATTACAAGAGGAATTTCCAAAATTTTGCCATGTATCTTGTCAAACTATCTTGTTTAACTTTTAGTGTTTTTGCTCCTTAAAGTTGTACATTTTCCTGTCTATCTCAGAATAGCTATCTCAGAATCAGCAACACTTGGGAAGCATTCTAGTCATAATTAGCATAGCAGAGTGTAGACTCTGGAGCCAGACTGTCAGGGATCCTATCAGACCTCCACTTACCAGACATATGGCCTCTGGCAAATCTCCACACCTAGTTATCTTTTAAATGGGGAAGAACAGTGTCTCCTTTATTGGGTTATGAAAATTAATAAGATGCAAAGGAGTTGGAACAGTGTCTACCACACTATAAATGCTAAAAAAAAGTTACCTGTTATAATCATTGTCCATTCTCTTAATAGTATTAATTCTCTTAAAATGACTCTTAAAATGACAGATATTCTACGCCTAAAGTTACATATAGTCTCACCAATTGATGGGATATAGGTATAACAAAGGGCCAAGAAAAAGTCAAACAAGCTATAACAGAACTGGGGTAAGCAGTTAGGAAGGGGAGGGGAGAAGAGGAAATCAGGGAAGGGAGAAACACAAGAAGATCAAGATGAAGGTTCACAGGTAATAAGGTGGATGGAGGCTGGGCATGGAGGCGCATGCCTATAGTTGTGCCTAGGAAGCTGTGGCCGAGGCCAGGGATCACGGTTCGAGTCCCACATAAGACCTAGTCGCAAAAAAATAGCTGGGCGTGGTGGTGCACGCCTGTAATCCCAGATATCTGGGAAGCTGAGGCTGGAGATTGCTTGAGTCTGTGGAACCCCGGACAACGTGAACCTGCGGTTCCACAGGCAAAAATAGCAAGACCTAGTGTCAATCAATCAATCAATCAATCAATCAATCAATAAGGTGGATGGAGAACTCCAGGGAATACAATGGTGTAATATAATTATTTATATATATAAACAAAATGATAAATTTAAAAAAAATTAAAATTCAAACACACATCTCTAGGGCTGACATTTTATCTACTGAATGAGGTCCCATGAGTGAAGGAAAAA